>CAUYRT010041201.1:0-28640 GCA_963574885.1 Lepilemur ruficaudatus
ATTATTCAACCATAAAAAGGAATGGAATACTGACACAAGCTAGAATGTAAATGAACCTTGAAAATCTACGCTAAGTGAAAGAAGCCAGGCACAAAAGACCCATATGTTGTATGATTCTGCTTATGTGAAACGTCCAGAATAGGCAAACCTACAAGACAGAAAGTAGATTAGTGACTGACTAATGCTAAGAGACTGGGAATTCCAGGTAAGGTGGCATGACTGACTGTTAATGGGCACAAGGTTTCCTTTTGGAGTGAAGAAAGAGTTCTAAAATTAGATTTTGACAATGGTTGCAAATCTTTGTGAATAAACTATTAATAAAAACCACGGAATTTTACACTTTAAATGGGTGAATTTGATGGTATGTGGATTATATTTTAATAAAGTTATAATTTTTAATGCAATATTGGTTATTATACTGGGTAAAAGATATCTCATATACATACCTATGGAAATACACAGCTTTTTTTTTTTTTGAGACAGAGTATCACTCTCTTGCCTGGGCTACATACAGCCTTCTAAGAGGGCACTTTCTCTTTCAAAATGTACATATACTTTGACATAGAATTTCCAATTCTAGACATCCCTATTTGCACATATCTGCACATAGGTAAAAAATGTGTACAAGGCCAGGCACGGTGGCTCAGCCTGTAATCCCAGCACTTTGGGAGGCTGAGGCAGGAGGATCATATGAGGCCAGGATTTCGAGACCAGCCTGGGTAACATTGCAACACCCCATATCTACAAAAAATAAAAAATTAGGAGAACATGGTGGTTCCTAGCTACTTAGGAGGGTGAGGCAGGAGAACTGCTTGAGTCCAGGAGTTTAAGGCTGCAGTGAGGTATGATCGCACCACTGCACTCCAGCCTGAGCAACATAATGAGACTCAGTCTTTAAAAAAAAACGTATACAAAGATATTTGTTGCAGGATGTTGTAATAGTTAAATGTAGAAATCAACCTAAATGCTCAACAGTATAAGAGTGATTAAGTAGATGATGGTACTTTTCCACTATTATTAAAGAATAAAATTTTGTATTTTGTTTTGGAAAATAAATCTTCTAGAGACACAAATTTTTTAAACTTGGTCAACCAGCAAGAAGAAAACACACAATTCTGAATCTAGATTATTTTCCATTGTCTGGCAAAAGAATTTACAAAATGTATATTTCAATGCGTTAACTATAAGAAGATGAGTGAGATCGTATTAATGGATTAATTATCACAAGGTTAGTGAAAATTTTTAATCTCCTGAACAAATATTATACAATTCCTTAGAACCAATTACAATTTCCTATAAAAACTCTATTCTGTATTTACTTAAGTTTATAGGTTATAACCTTTTTTTTTTTTTGTGACAGAGTCTTGTTCTGCTGGGCTAGAGTGCCGTGGTGTCAGCCTAGCTCACAGCAACCTCACTCCTGGGCTAAGCAATCCTACTGATTCAGCCACCCGAGTAGCTGGGACTACAGGCATGCACCACCATGCCTGGCTAATTTGTATGTGTGTGTGTCTGTATATATATATATATATATATATATATATATGTATATTTGTTTTTTTTAAGTTGTCCAGCTAATTTCTTTCTTTCTTTTTTTTTTTTTCAGTAGAAATGGGGTCTCACTCTTGCTCAGGCTGGTCTTGAACTCCTGAGCTCAAACGATCCTCTCGCCTCGGCCTCCCAGAGTACTAGGATTACAGGCATGAGCCACCACACTTGGCCAGTTATAACCTTTAATAGCTGGTATAACATATCAAAATTTTTTAAAGAACTATAATCATGTTTGCAAGAGAAGAACATACAAAAATTAACCTTAAAGAACTTTTGGCTGCAAGTCTTGTCTATTACATTCTTGGTATTACCAAATGTAAGAAACACTTTATCTTCCTTCTTTTCCTTCCTTTTGGAAATTAACCTGATAAATAGCTTCATCCTCTTTTTTTCCTCCTTAAGATTTATTAAATATCATTGAGATTCAGAAACTATGATTCTTTTTACTCTCATTTTAACCAAAGCTGAGCTTTTAGCTTATAATCTTTTTATTTCCACCCAATGTGATATTATGCAACAATTTATTTAAATTTTAACTAACCTATGTAAACTGGTCTGGAAAGATCTTCAAGATGTATCGTGAAGTGAAAAACGTATATGTGTGCATAGACCTATGGGGACAGAAATTAAGGAGATATATGAGTGGATTGCATTTTCACTTCTTATATACCCAAATTATTGTGATTGTTTATAATGTGTGTTAATTCATGAATTTCTTATATAATCTAAGTAAATAAATATGATGTAGGTGGATAGATTATCCTGAGAGTTGAGCCCCATGTGGCTCAGGAGAAATAAGCAAAAAGACTGTCTCACCTCAACTGTAAATGACTGAGAAGTCATTTAACCCTTCAGATTTTTCATACTTTTAATGACGATATTCACTAACCCAAGGGAATCTTCATTTTTGTGGAAATTCATGCAGTTAAAAAGAAGAGATGGTGTGTCCCACCCTAGTGCAAAACGTGGATAGTAGGGAGGACTGTGCTTGGGGGAGGGGGAGGAGGTATGCAGGAACTGCCTGTACTTACTACCACTCAACTTTGCTGTGAAACCAAAACTGCTCTAAAAGTAAAGCCTTAAAAAAAAATTCATGTAGAAATGCAAGGGACCCGGAATACTCAAATAATCTTGAAAACAACATTGTAGGACTCATGCTTCCCGATTTCAAAACTTAAAACAAGGCTGTAGGAATTGAGACAATGTGGTACAGGCATAAGTATAAACATATAGATCAATGGAATAGAATTGATAATCCAGAAATACATCCTCACATTTATGGTCAATTGACTTTCACAAGCGTGCCGAGGGGAAAACGCAAGTTCTCCACCAAAGAGGAACACTGTGCCCTGCTAGCTTGGGGTGCTCAACAAAACTGTCACAAAACAGATGAAGCAAATGCCAAAAGGTAGTTACTGAGGCCCAAGAGATATGCCTTAGCACTTTCCTGAGGCAGAAGCAACTGGTTTAAAACTGCTTTAGCTGACCTATAATACCCTTTAGCTAATTGTAATACTAAAATCTCCGCCTAGTGGAGAATAATATCATTAACATAACGGTTGTATGAAGGCTCCTGATGATTGTACTGCACATGCTTGATTTGTTTCCATGTGAACATGCAATGATACAATGAAAGAGCTCTGCATCACTCACTGGGAAGAGATTTAAGGTGACACCAGGGGCAGGCAGTTTTACTCTCTGAGGAACTCTTGTGCTGCCCAAGAGCAAGTGCCCAGGGAAATCCCATGCAAAGAGTGAGCGCCTTGTGTAAGCAAGCTCTAATAAACTCATCTGACCCACCATGCTGGACTTGTCTGAGTCATTCTTTGGTCTCTCAGCTACATCTCAGTTTGGGGGGTTGGGGACAGATTTTCTGTACTGTTCCAGATTTTCTTAAAACAGGTGCCAAGATGATTAAATAGGGAAGGAAAAGCCTTTTCAACAAATGGTACTGAAACAACTGGACAGCCATATGCAAAACAATGAAGTCAAGCCCTCACACCATATAAAAAAACTTAAAATGGATCAAAGACGTAGATGTAAGACTTAAAACTATATCACTTTTTAAAGGAAACATAGGTGTAAAAATTTGTGACCTTGATTAAGTGATGGTTTCTTAAATATGACACCAAAAATATAACATGGGAAAAAATAAACTGGAAATCATCAAAATTAAAAATTTTTGTGTTTCAAAGGACACCATGAAAAAATGGAAAAGACGACCTAGAGAATGAGAGAAAATTTATGCAGTTCGTATATCTGATAAGGATCTAGTATCCAGAATACATAAAGAACTTTTACAACTTAATAATAAAAAGATAAGTAACCCAATTTTTAAAATGGGCAAATGACAGAAGCTTATTAGGGCAGTGAAAATACTCTGTATGCTACTATAATGGTAGATACATGTCATTACACAGTTGTCAATAGAGTGTTCCACGAGTGAACCACAAACTATGGACTTTCTGTGATTATGATGTGTTCATCAATTGTAACACATGTACCACTCTGGTAGGGAATGTTGATAATGGGGGAGGCTGTGCATGTGTGGGACAACAGATATATGAGAAATCTCTGTACCTTCTTCTCAATTTTCTGGGAACCCAAAACTTCTCTTAAAAAAAATACTCCACTCTGGGAGTGCAAGGCAGGAGGATCGCTTGAGGTCAGGAGTTCAAGGTCAGCCTGAGGAAGAATGAGACCCTCTCTCTACTAAAAATAGAAAAATTAGCCAGGTGCGCTGGCACATGCCTATAATCCCAGCCACTGGGGAGGCTGAGGCAGGAGAATTGCTTGAGCCCAGGAGTTTGAGGTTGCTGTGAGCTAGCCTGACGCCACGGCACTCTAGCCCAGGTGACAGAGCGAGACTCCATCTTAAATAAATAAATAAATAAAATCTCTTTTTTAAAGGGGGCAAGTGATTTGAATAGACATTTCTCCAAAGAAGACATATAAATGGTCAATAAGCACATTAAAAGATGCTCAACATCATTAGCTATCAGGGAAATGCCAATCAAAACCACAATGGATACAAATTCACATCCACTGGGATGACTATAATCAAAGAGGCAGTGTGTTGGCCAGTATGTAGAGAAACTTCTGGTGGGATTGTAAAATGGCTCAGCCACTGCAGAAAAGTTTGGCAGGTCTTCAAAAGGTTGATAAACACAGAGAACTATATGACCAATTGAGTCATCATATGAACATGTCCACTCCCAGGCATACAACTAAGAAAAGTAAAAACATATCCACACAAAAACTTGTCCACGAATATTTACAGCAACATTATTCATAATAGCCAAATGTGGAAACAACCCAAATGTCCATCAACTGATGAATAAACAAAATGTGGCTTATCCAACAATGAAATACTCTTTAGCAATAAAGTGGAATGAAGTTACTGATACAAGCTACAATATGGACACTAAATGAAAAAAGCTAGTCATAAAAGACCATACTGTATTACACCATTTATATGACATGTCCAGTACTGGCAAATCCATAAAGACAGAAAATAGATTAGTGGCTGCCCAGGACTGGTGGTAGGTAGGTTTGGGGGAAATGGAGAGTGATTGATAATAGGTAAGTTGCAGACATCCTTACACTTCGCTTTACCCCTAAATACTTCAGCATGCATCCCTTAAGAACAGGACACTCTCATATAAAACCACAACACAATTATCTATCTAGGAAAATTAACTATTCAATAATGTCATCTAATATATAGTATGTATTCAAATTCCCCCAATTGTCCCAGAAATGTCTTTTGTAGATGTTAATCCAAGATCTGATCATTATTAGTACATCGCATTAAGTCTCTTTTCTTTTAATTTAGAACAGTTTCCATACTTTCTGTGGTGGTATTTGTTGTATATGATGTTGGTAATGGCAGTGGTACTGATGTTTCTCACGACATTGCCTTTTCTGAAAAGTTCAGCCCAATTTCTTGTAAAATGTCCCACATTCTACATTTGAGGATTTATCTGGCTGTTTCCTCATTATGAGATTCAGATTGAACATTTCTGGCAAGAATAATAACCTCAATGGTGCAGTGTACTTATTGCATCACAACTGTGGATGCTATTTTTGTTCACATATTTAATGTGCTACCAGATCTCTTCACTGTAAATGAAGTGCATCTTTCCCCTTTTTAATTGGTAAATTATTTGGAAGTGATACTTTGAGACCATGCTTCCCAAATTTCTCACCCAATGGTGTTGGCATGCATTGATGATCCTTGCCCAAATCAATTTTTATGAGTTGCAAAACAGTTATTTTATTCATTTGTCATGTCTTCTATGTTTACAAGTTGGCACTTTCATGTTTAAAACAGCTGCCCTCACTTTGTCTCATATCAGTATAGATTCAGATTTGTTTTTCCATGTATTATGACTATTATTCTTATATTCAAGTGGTACCAAATTTGTCCACTGGGAGCCCCTTCAACCAAACTCCTATGTCTTTTTGACATGACCTCACCAGTC
The DNA here is from genome assembly GCA_963574885.1 of Lepilemur ruficaudatus. Lineage (NCBI taxonomy): Eukaryota > Metazoa > Chordata > Mammalia > Primates > Lepilemuridae > Lepilemur > Lepilemur ruficaudatus. The sequence continues at coordinate 6,036 of CAUYRT010041201.1, forward strand.
ATTGTGCAATCCCACTTCCCAGCTTACACACACAACATGCCATGCTCACCTTGAACTTTCCCTGCCCCAGACCTGGAATAAGCCATTGTTTACAATGATACCTTCTAGTAGAGAATAGTATTTAAAAATCAGGAACTGAGTATCATGTAGTGTTTACTTTCATTAGGCTTTTACAGTGGACAGTCTAGGTTTTCCTCTTTTTTCAATCATCAGTGTATATTGGTACTTTTCAACTTCATAGGGGTTGTTTCTCACCTTCCCATTTCCTGTTTTTATCTCCCTACTCCCACAATGAAAACTGATTCCCATTCACACCAATATCTTTATTCATTTGGTCTGTCCTACAACACACACACACACACACACACACAGACACACAAATAATTTCACACAACCCCAACAAGCCCCTGAAGTAAACTTCAAGATTTCTTTGCATTTGTCCTTTTCCTTTGAATATATCCTATTAAGGATATAGAATCAGCATGCTGTGTTCAAAAGTAACTTGAATAACATTTTCTATGTTTTTACTATTTATACACAGTTGACTTCATTTGGTTCTCTTTATATTTGATTTTATGGTCAAATACAGAAAAGTTTTCCCTTTTCTTTTAAAGAGAGAAGCACAGCAACAACTGCAGTATATAAGAGAAACAATTGAGAAACGGTCTTCAAGCAATAAAAAATAGCTTTAACACAAAACAAGAGGCCACTTCAGCAAACAAGGGAGGTTCAGTAGGTTGGGAGTGTAAGGTGGTCTGAGTCAGCCAAATTCTCCACTGTAGCTCATTCCAAATGTTTAAATAGCACTCTTGCCTAATCAATATCCTAACTTCATCATAAGAGACTATGTAAAGCTATGAATTAAACTAATACAATTTGGCAAGCTTGAGGATCAAACACTGTGTCTGGCTTACAACTGTTTCAGTTCTTCAACACTTTTGGCAAAATTTATTACAGAATTTTATAGCAGAGTCACACAAAGTCCCTGAGTTTTAATTGATAACTTAAGCTAATAATTTAGAAATCCTAGCTTGTTATTCTTTCGTTGTAACACTAACCCTAACCCCAACTCCAACCTCAACCCCAAACCTAACCCTAACCCCTAACCCTAACCCCAACCCCTGACCTAATCTCTAACCCTGACCCTGATTCTGACCCTGACCCTAACCCCAACCCCTAACCCCGACTCTGACCCCAACCCCCACCCTCACCCTAACCAGAAAAATCTCTCCATACAGCCCTGCATCTCTGGTATTGTTTTTGTTGTTTTGTATGTTTGTTTATAGTAAGTCTGGTCCTGACCTCCAAGGTCCCCAGTACTCACTCACATTTATGAAAACATCCTTTAAAGTCTGAGCAAGATAAGCACCACCAAAAAATTTCCAGATAAGAAGACTATATAAAAATGGCTCACTGAATAGATTCTTTAAAAATAACCATGCCAGAAAAAAAAAAAAAAAGAAAGAAAGAAAGAAAGAAAGGAAAGGCTGAGAAACTGCTCCAGATTAAACGAAAGACAAATGACAACACAAGACATAATTCTAGACTGGATTCTGTAACTGATATTTTTTAAAAAACCACAAAGGATATCAGTGGATAAATCGACAACAATGGAATAGGAGTATGAGATTAGTTAAAAGTTTTATACCAATGCTAAATGTCAAGGCTAAACTTACATTGCTAAATTTACAGGGGATGATGGAATATGTAACAGAATTTTTTTTTAATCAAGACATATACAGTGAAGGTTGGGCATGGTGGCCCATGCCTGTAATCCTAGCACTCTGGGAGGCCAAGGCAAGAAGATTAGTTAAGCTTAAGAGTTCGAGACCAGCCTGAGCAAAACTGTGACCCTGTCTCTACTAAACATAAAATTAGCCCAGCATGGTGGCACATGCCTGTAGTCTCAGCTACTCAGGAGGCTGAGGCAAGAGGATCGCTTGAGAAAAGGAGTTTGAGGATGCTGTGAGCTACAGTAACGCCACGGCATTCCCAGCAGTGGTCTCATCGTAGAAAAATACACAATGAAATATTCAAGGAGAAAGTGCATGTTGTATGAGATGTATTTACAAATATTCAGGAATGTATGTGTATTTTCCGTGTGGGGGGTGGTGGAGGGAGAGAGACACAGAGACAGAGAAAAGGAAGGAGGGAGGGAGAGGGACAGAGAGGAGAGAGATCACACATCGGTCAAAATGTTAAAAATAGGTAAAGGATACACTGTTGTTTACCATCCATGCAACTTTTCTACAAGTTTAATTACTTTCAAATTAATACATTTTAAAAATGGACCATTGACTATACTGCCTTGAGTTTTATATAACTTTTGAGATTTTTGGCTTTGATTCCCATATTTGCCACACCCAGTAGTGTGTGATGCTAACTTTACAACAATGGTCTCAGGTTCTGTCCCAGGCAAGAATCTGGGATCCTCTTTCCACATTTGAAGCACGCTGACATTTCAACGGAGTTTTACAAAATACAGGAAAAGAGCACCCCTCCCAATTTTTAAAAAACACACACAATGTAAAACAAAAAAGGACCAAAATTTCAAAGAGCCGTATTTATAGCAAGTAACCCACTGTGCCATTTGTCTTCTGTGGTTCTGTGGTGTGAATGGGGTTGCTGGTGCTTCATCTGCCTTGCTGAGTCAGCTACCTGGGTTTCCATCTTCCAAAAATGTGCTGGCCTCTTCTGTTGTATCCTCTCCTGTCCTTGTCATCCTCGAGCACTTACTCTCTTTAAATCCTTCACTTTTTTTAGTTTTATTGAAATACAGTTCACATACCATACGCTTCACCCATTTAGAATGTGTAATTCAGTGATTTTCAGTATATCAGAGTTGTACATCCATCACCACAATCAATTTTGTAATATTTTCATGACTTCAAAAACAAAACCCCATACCGTTTATACTGCTTCTGCCACTCATTCCCCCAGCCTTAAGCAATCACTTACCTACTTTCTGTCACTGTTGATTTCCCCATTCTGAACATTTCATAAGAATGGATTTATATGTGGTCATTTGCTCCAGGCTTCTTTCACGTAGCACAATGTTTTCAAGGTTCATCCATGCCATAGCATGTATTAATACTTTATTCTTTTATGGCTGAATAATATTCCACTGTAAGGATAAGACCACGTTTTGTTTATCCATTCATTCAGTTGATGGACATTTGGGTCATTTTTACTATTATGCGTAATGCTGCTATGAACATTTGTGTGCAAGTTTCTGTGTGGACATGTGTTTCTCTCTCGAGTATATACCTAGGGGACGGATTGCTGGGTTATGTGCCAACGCTGTTTAATATTTGAGGAACTGCGAGGCTGTTTTCCAAAATAGCCACATCATTTTACATTCCCACCAGCAGTGTATGAAGCTTCCAACTTCTCCACATTCTCCTAAACACTTATCTGTTTATTCTACCTACCCTAGTGGTTGTGAAGTAGTATCTCATAGTGGTTTTGATTTGTATTTCCCTAATGATTAATGATGTTTAGCATCTTTTCATATAATCTTCTACTTTCAATGGCATTTGGGGAAGGAGAGGAGATAAACAAATGTATTTGATCTACTGTATTTAAGTGGAAACACAATAACTATTTTAAATTTGACAGAAAAATGTTTTTTCTTTTAATTATTTGAAAGCATTTATATAACAAACTTAAGTATTTATCAACATGTGAAGTTTTCTACTTCTGTATTACTTTCACGTTCTACTTAGTGATTAAGCGATTGCAATATTACGCACTGAGTTTGTCCTGTGAAGATTACTGCTTGTAGGGAGTGGGGAGGGAGAAACACGAGACAATTCCTCAGGGATGACTACAAGGCGAAGCAGAGCTGATTGCCAAAGCCAGTAAAGCTAAATGTGTTTCAGTCACTGATGCCGTGTGCATCTGTTGTGGCTACGTCTGATCCTCATGTGACAAATTTCAAAGGAACATGAGAGCATTGACATAGGGCACACAGCATGTCTTCTAAGTGATAGCAAAATTTTTAAAACAGACTTTCATACTTTAATTGTAGTGTAAAAGTTTGGGTGCATCATGCATGGTAATGGTGAAAGTTGAATGGTAGGTACGTGGGGAGTTGTATTGTTCTCTCTGCTCTTGTGCATGTCTAAGCATGTTTGTAATAAAAAGCTTTTAAAAATAAAAGACGTTGAGTGCCTCATGAGAAGAGAGGAGGGAGCAATAAAGAGAGCTGGCAAGGGTGGGTCAGTCCGTCAGGACTAGATTTTAGCTCGCTCTGTAAAGGTATTTCAGGAAGTGTAATTCCTTTGAGGATAGAAACCTTAAATCTCTCTGTAACAGGAATAAAGAAAGGGGAGATACAGATTTTTGAAGTTTTTGGTGAAAAATTCCCATCTATTAGCTTCTAGTTCCTCTGTTGAGTCCAGCACAACTGCTAAGCAAGTGGGGATGGCCTAAGTTTGAGCAACGTGCAGAAGATTTGACTTTGACATAGATTTGAGTAGCATGGAAGAGAGAGTGGACTAAAAAAAGTTACCTAAGCTCTATTTGTTTGCTGTTAGTAAGCACTGAACAATTATTTTTGGAACAAATGAGTGAATTATTTCCAAGTAGTGCTGGGGTTGACCATGAATTTTATCATAGTAACAGTAAACTTGTGAGATTTCATACAATAGTGATCAGTCACTTAGAAGAAAGCATGTCTGGAAAAGGCAGAGAGATGAGATTTCTCCAAAAGGAAGGGGATTGGATGAGATCTATTTGAAGTGGAGCTTTTAAAATGTTGGTTACCTGATAGACCACGAAGTCTGCCTTGACAAGGGAGGAAATTAAGACAAGAACTTGAGTTGGGCTGGGCCTGGTAGCTCATGCCTGTAATCCTAGCACACTGGGAGCCAAGGCGGGAGGATCACTTGATTTCAGGAGTTCGAGACCAGCCTGAGCAAGAGCGAGATCCCGTCTCTACTAAAAATAGAAAGATATTAACTGGCCAACTAGAAATATATAGAAAAAAACTAGCCGGGCATGGTGGCACATGCCTATAGTCCCAGCTACTCAGGAGGCTGAGGCAGAAGGATCGCCTGAGCCTAGGAGTTTGAGGTTGCTGTGAGCTAGGCTGATGACGCCATGGCATTCTAGCCTGGGCAGCAGAGTGAGACTCTGTCTCAAAAAAAAAAAAAAAAAAAAAAAAGAATTGATAAGTATAAACATTAATGATCTGGAGTCGGAAAAAATGACAAATTGAGGGCACATGCTGGGGAAATAGAGGGATAAGGTCAAAGGGTAGAATGTCAAGCTGCATTATTACAGATGTCAGAGGTGTTCCTGATGAAAAGATCCAGATGTGGCAGTAACTGAGCTGGAATGGAGGTAAAGGACCCTAAGGAGGGAAGATACAGGAATTGAAAAGCCAGGTTATTGGCTCATCTATTCACACAGACGTTGGGGTCCTCCACTGATTGTCCACACCCTGGGCCCCATCCCACATTTTGTCCTTCCCAGTGCCTCCAGGCTCCGGATTCTTTTTGCAACTGTAAGCTTCAGACACTGCAGCATCGATAACCTAACTCTGGACAACAAAATAGGAGTAAGAAGGCTGTAATGGACATCTGTTTTTTGTTTTTTTTTTGACATCCAGCGTTCACAAATTTTTTTTTTGAAAAACCATCTCAAGTGTTCTCTAGGAAACTCACCCCATTTTTGAGTCCAGTCCCAGTCTGTACTAGTGGAGTTGCCTTCTCTCCAGACCCCTATTTTAAGGGTGCCTAGTCTTGGCCAAAAAAAGCATTCTGTAAAGGTCCATGGTGAGCCCCCAAATATCTGTAAACTGGTGCACAGTCCAAGACTCACCTCTGGATGAGTGGCAGGTGTTCTGGGGCTATCTAACATAGCCCCACCAAGCCCATGAAGATCAAAGTTGGCCCCTCCGTCCCAATACATGTATACACTAAGGGCAAGATCTTGCATGTCATCAAGTATAGATGGAAGGCACTGATGTCATCTTCCCTGAAGAGGGGGCTGCCGTGCCTGACAACACCCCTGCCAATGTTGCTTTAGTACCCAAAGGACAGCTCCAGGTATACACTTCTACCAAATGGCATCGGTAAGCTCTGCAGTGCCCTGATCAGCCTCAAGGATGTGGTGCCTGATCAGACTGGGAAGTGGGGAGCACGACAGGGGCATGACCAGGGCGGAATGGGGCATAAACACTTTTGCTCACCAGTAAGGGCTTCTTTCCCATTTTCATTTTATTTTCTTACTTTCCCACTCACTCTAAGGCATCTTTCTCTTGCTCTCAGCTTTTATTTTACTTGGGAGGTAAGTGGCTGTCTGGTTGACATTCCTGCTACTGACAGCAGGGTGACCCTTTTGCTCTGCAAATGTCATCGATCCCAGCAACCTAAAAAAAATGTCCAGGGAGAGAAACCACTTCCCCAAGGTGACTTTCCAGTAAGGAAACCACAACATCAGGTCAAAGTGTGCTTCCCCAACACCTGAGCATGCTCCGCATGATGCATCCTTAGGCAGCATCTACCCTGTTCCTAAGACCTTCCCCCAACCAGCCCAGTATCTACTGCAGCAATGACACCTCAAACACTCCCCCCACCTGTGTGATCTGATCCTGTGGTCACTGACAACTTTTCCTTAGAAATGATTAAGACACTATTTTCTGAAATATGTGTGTATCTTTGACCCTCTCTTGAGCTATGGAAGACCGATCTTCTTTACTGCTCTAAAGGATATGAAACAGCTAATGAGAGGGAAGGTGTGGGTCATTAAGGCAAAGCTAAGAGGTAGGAAACAGAGCCTATCTTCTCAAACTTCATCAGGCAGGGAAGGAGGTTTGGGGGCACACGATATCCATTCCTCAACAAGAGCTCCAGTGGACTGCTCAACTTTAGGAAGCAAAACAGGCAATCAGGAAGAGCTGAACTAACTCCTACATTTCCCTAGTAAGCACAAACTCTGGATTGCCCAAAACCTATGCCCCCAACACAGCACACAGAAAAGAGACCACCTTTATTAGAACATTTATTGAGGAATCTATTGATTTTCAATGAGGAGAATCATTATTATTTGGGGGGCAGTGAATTTTCCTCTCTAGAAATGCATGGGAAGCATTTTCTAAATCATAGAGACACAATGTTTTCAGCAGTGGTAGGGGTGGCCAGAGACACCTAGCCAACTTGATGCCCTGGATGGGGCACAGGCTCCCTGTGGGGCATGGATGGGGAATACTCTTGGCACAATAGGGAGCTGTCCTTTTCCAAAGCATTTTCTTGCCCCTTGTGTTTTATTCTAGGTTTAGAAAACCACTGCCAAAAGCAAATCACTCACTTTATGATTTTCAAGAAGAGGCTGTCCCTTCAGTGACAGGTTTAGGAAGATTTGCTCCCATGCATTTCCTCTAATATCTTATCTATGCAGCTGTGAGGGAAGGCAGAAAAGTTGGTCTGCCTTCCTCAATTGTCTGGACATTCTCTGTAGGTTCATGGGTGGTATCAGAGGGAGTTTGTATTAGGATTCCCTGTCCACCTTTGCCCATAGGTGAGGAGGCAGAGGGGGATAATCAAGTCTGGGAACTGAATTTGTTATTCGAAACTTATGTTCATGAAAAGATTCAGAGCTTCTTTCAGAAGGCTTGGAGATGCCACCTTTGGAATTTGTTGCTCCCACATTTTCTTCATGAAAAGCTATAGAGCTTCTTCAAGGTGACTGGGAGATCCCATTTCGGAATTTGTTGTTCCCGCAATTTTTTTTTTTTTTTATAGAAAGCTTCTAGGGGGCTTGGATATGTTATCTTTGGAATTTGTTGTTCCCACATTTTCTTCACAAAAAGCTATACAGCTCCCTCGAGGTGTTGGAGATCCCAGCTTTGGAATCTGTTGTTCCCACACTTTCCTCATGAAAAGCCTCAATGCTTCTTCTTCTGGGGAGCTCGGAGATCCCACCTTTGGAATTTGTTGTTCGCTCATTTTCTTCACAGAAATCAACAGACCTTCTTCTAGTGGACTTGGAGATCCCAACTTTGGCATTTGTTGCTCCTACATTTTCTTCATGTAAAGTTTTACAGCTTCTTCTGGGGGCTTGGAGAGGCCACCTTCAGAATTTGTTGTTCCCACATCATCTTCATGAAAAGCTACACAGCTTCTGGAATTCTTAGAAATCCCACATTTGGATTTTGTTGTTCACACATTTTCTTCATGAAAAGCTATAGAGCTATTTTTATGGGGCTTGGAGATCACACCTTCAGAATTTGTTATTCCCCTATTTCCTTGATGAAAACTACAGAGCTTCTTCTAGGGGGCTTGGAAAGCCCATTATTGGAATTTGTTGTTCCAATCTTTCTCTGTCAAAAGCTATAAAACTTTTTAGTGGGCTCAGAAATCCTACAGTAGGAATATGTTGTTTCCACATTTTCTTCATGAAAATGTTTAGAGCCTCTTGGGGCTTGGAGATCCTACTTTTGGAATTTGTTCTTCCCAGATTTTTTCATGAAAACCATAGAGCAGCTTCTAGGAGTCTTGGAGGTCTCAAGTTTGAAATTTGTTTTTCACACATTTCCTTCATGACAAGCTTTAAGGCTTCTCCTAGGGGGCTTGGAGATCTCACCATCAGAATTTGTTGTTCCCACATTTTCTTCATGAGACGTTTTAGAGCTTCTACTGGGCGCCTGGACATTCCAACATCAGAATTTGTTGCTCCCATTTTCTTCTTGAAAATATATAAATCTTCTTCTAGGGGGCTTCCGGATCTCATTTTTAGAAATTTTTGTTCCCATAGTTTCATGAAAAGCTATAGATTCTTCTAGAAGGCTTGGAGGTCCCACCTTCGGAATTAGCAGTTTGCACATTTTCTTCATGCAAATGTACAGAGCTTCTACCAGTGGGCTTGGAGATCCTACCTTCAGAATTTGTTATTCCAATATTTTCTTCAGGAAAACCTTTGGAACTTCTTCTAGGGGGCCTGGAAATCCCACCTATGGAATTTTATGTTCCCACATTTTCTTCAAGAAAAGCTCTTTAGCTTCTTCTAGGAGGCTTGGACACCTCAGCAACAGAATGTGTTGTTCTTGCATTTTCTTCATGAAAAGCTATATAGCTTCTTCAAGAAGGCTAGGAGATCCCACCTTCAGCAGTTTTTGTCCACATATTTTCTTACTGAAAAGCTTTAGAGCTTCTTCTAGGGGACTGAGAAATCCCATTTTTGTAATCTGTTGTTCCCTCCAACATTTTTTTCATGACAAGTTTTAGAGCTGCTTCTAGGGGGCCTGGAAGTCCCACCTTCAGAATTTGTTCTTTCCACATTTTCCTCATGAATAGCTACAGAGCTTCCTCTAGTGGGCTTGAAAATGCCACCTTTGAAATTTTTGATTCCCACACTTTCTTCATGGACACTGTTTACAGAGATTCTTTTAAGGGACATGGAGAACCCACCTTTGGAATTTGTTTGCACATTTTCTTCATGAAAAGCTATAGAGTTTCTTCTCAAGGGGCTTGCAGATCCCACTGTCGGAAGTTGCTGTTGTTATATTTTCTTCAGAAAAACAGCTATACATTTTCTAACATGGGGCTTGGAGATGGTACCTTCAAAATTTGTTGGTCATGCATTTTCTTCATAGAAATCAACAGACCTTCCTCTAGGAGGCCTGGCAATCCAAACTTCAGGATTTGTTTTTACCACAATTTCTTCATGAAAAGATTTAGAGCTTTTCCTAGGGTGCTTAGACATCCGAACATGTGAATTTGTTGTTCCCTCCCACATTTTCTTCATGAAAAGCTACATAGTTTATTCTGGGGGCTTGAAGAGCCCACCTTCAAAATTTGCTATTCACACATTTTCTTCATGAAAAGCTTTAGCACTTCTTTTAGGGGCCTTGGAGTTCTCACCTTCCAAATTTGTTCTTCCATTTTCTTCATGAACAGCTACAGAACTTACTCTAGGGGGCTTAGAGATCATACCTTCAGAATTTGTTCCCACATTTTCTTCATGAAAACTCTTCATGAAGCTCTATAGGTTTTTTCTAGAATGCTTGGAGATCTCCCTTTCGGAATTTGTTTTTCACACATTTCTTTCATGAGAGGCTTTAGAGCTTCTTCTAGGAGGCTTGGAGATCCCACCTTTGGAGTTGTTGTTCCCACATTTACTTCATGAAAAGCTAAGGAGCCTTGTGGTGATCTCACCTTCAGAAATTGTTTTTCCCACATCTTCTTCATGAAAAGCTATATAGTGCCCCCAAGAAGCCTTGGAGATTTTCCCTTTGGAATTTGTCATTCCCACATTTTCTTCATGAAAAGTTATACAGCTCCTCCTAGAAGGCTTGAAAATCCCATATTCAGAATTAGTTGTTCCAACATTTACTTTGCTAGAGAGCTTCTTCTTGAGGCGTGGAGATCCCATTTCAGAAATTGTTTTCCCCACGTTTTCTTCATAAAAAGCTTTAAAGCTTCTTCTAAGGGGCTTGTAAATCCTACCTTTCTAATCTACCCTAGAGATAAGGTTGGTTGAAGAGGCAATGGTAGAAATGACAAAAAAGTTGGATAAGGTCTCTTTCAAGTTAAAGATTTGTATGGATTCATGGACCTTGGGAAAATCCCACATCATGCTCATATGAAAACTGTTATTATGGGCTTCCAACATCTCTTACTTGCTGGCCAATAAAGAAAACTTCCTGGGAAGTGTTCCAGCAGTGGTCACAAGCCAATTGTGACACATTTTCATGTTTTATTTGCCTGCGGGATTTCTCAGGAAAAGGTACTGTTTGATAGAATGCCACGAATTATGAACAGTCCTAGAAATATTACACTTATTCATTTTCTCAAATTTCTTGCTCAATTGTACTGTCTGGGCATGTTCCAGTTGTTTTTGACCTAGGCTCACACTTCAAGCCCTTGAATTATTCCCCAACAGACTCACCATGTAACTTTCTAGGGCTTTCAGAGTTAGGCCCCAGAACCTGATCGGAGGACCGCTCTGGGTCACTCAACAGATGATCTTTTGGGCCATTCTCCAGGGTAAGTCCCTGATTCTTTCTTGCATCCTTAAGTGGGAGCATGTCCAGGCATCTCCTTTGCAAGCTTCCTGATTGACTTAATCCAAAATTCTCTAGCTCTTTGCTGCTGTGACCTTTAAACAAAGAAATCCATGAGAGTGCATGATGGCACATAGACTCAGAAGTCTTAGCAATTTTTCTCTGAGGATTTAGCAGAGACAGAGAGAGACCCATGGATCCAGCAGGGCAAGCCTCACCACTGTTTGGCAAGCCTCTTTTGAAGGCAGTGCCCTGTTTTCTTGTGAAGCTCACTGCTAAGGAAAAAATCTCCAGGAAGAACAGTGATTGGAACATAAAACTTGGAAGACTGGCTGACTAATGAAAGGTTGGAAACTGAAGGCCAAGTCTTCCTGAGATTTCTTGATCATGGAGGATAAACCTCACACCATTTCCTGTTCTTTCTGCAACAAATTCCATTCCAGGTGGTGAATTTGAGATGGCATAAGACACCATGCCTCATTCTGTGGTTTATGAAAACATACTCCACAGTATGGTCTAGAGGACCAGGTGACAGGATTCGGACTGGGGATTGAAATTGGGCCTGAGACTGGATTTGAGTGAGGGTTAGGGACTGAGATTGGGGAAAGGTTTGAGGCAAGGACAGAAGCTGGGGATGGTTAGGTTCTGGGGATTCTTCAGCTATGAAAGTATCCGAGATTCTACTGAAGAGCACAAATGTTGAGGAACAGACACCTGGGACAAGGACAATAGCAGGGACTCACCATACAGAGATAGGAGATGCCAGAAGAGCTGGATATATTTTGCTTCAAATCATCCTCAAAGGTCTCAGAATATAGAGGCCGCTGATGCATATGCTGCTCCTCTGGTTTGCCTTTGCTGGCCAAAAAAAAGAAGGGAAACTGCTGCGTCATGCTGATTAGCAACTGATACTAACATTCTCCCTGAAAAATTCAGTTGGTACTCTGGCCTGAGTTGCTTTGGAAAAGATGTCGTTTTCTTTACCTTCCAAATCAGGAAATCTCCCCTTTTTAACGTCTCTCCAACAGTGCCAGAACATCATAGTTGGGCAGGGAGAGGAAAACAGATACTACAAGGTTGGCTGCAGGGCCTCCCACAAATGAAGCCTCAGAAGAGTAGGAGGTTAAGAAGCTCTTGCTTGGAAACACGTGGTGCCAAGCTGGAGGGAAACAAGTCCTGGGCATGAGGCTGCCACCAGAGTTATGAACCTGCTAGGGATGGAGGGTCAATGTCTCTGATTTTTGGGACATTAAGTGGACAATTCATCAGTGCTACCTGGAGAGAACATCTCTAGAACAAGCTTCAAAAGGTGGAAATAGATTTAGATTGAATCACAGCTAAAGTGCCATCTGGGGTAGTGAAGCAGACAGGGTTGGTGGTGCATGATGACGAGCAAGGGCATCAGTGAGATCCACGGTGGGGTATAAATTTGGTAAGGGGTCGATGCCTTGGTAAAGGCTGGAGTCAAATGCCATGGTGCTGTTCAGAGAGAAAGTGGCCTCTGGTTGGAGAACAGGATCTGCTCCGAGTGTGATGTGGTAGGAGAGGGGGGAAGGCAAGTGGCTGGGGTAGAGAAGTGTTCACTGGGAAATGGGAATCCACGGGAGGAACAGGCTCCGGTGGCAGAGAATCACCCAGTGGTGAGGTACATCAGGTAAGGGGATCATCAGGTCAGGGGAAAGCATGAAAGGTGGAGATGGAGAAGGCTCAGGCAAGGGGGTTGGTATTAATTCTCCCAGAGGGCTTGCTGAGAGCATGGAGGACAGAGCAAATGATGACTCTCAAGGAAACGGTAGAAATGAAAAGGGACACAAAGGGAACAGCATCTTCCAGGTACGCCCGGGATTGCAGTGGCTTGTCTTCACCAGTTATTTTGTTACACATCTCAAAGACAGGGTCTCGACATGATGGCTGATGAATGTAGATGGTGTCATGATGCTGGCCCAAGTGGCTACAGAAGACAGGAAGTACAAAGCTGCAGCCAGGACCAGAACAAGGAAAGGGGTGCCTGCTCACCTAGCCAGGGTGGGGCCACTTGAAGCCTGCTACCCGCCTCCACCTTGCCCCCACCCATGAATTCACTATATACTCTCTAGCTTTTCCCCAAGGCCTTCGCTCACAAACCCGTTCCTATGGCCACCCCCTCCCATGACTATGGCAGGGTGCACCGAATCCCTGAATTGTATAGAACATACTTTTCAGAAGGGACCAGGAAAGAAGGGGAAAGATTCATCACTCTATCAGAGCAGAAAGCATCTTCTTTCCCACCTCTGTTTCTCTTTGGAAAATTGTCCAACCTGGGAAACCAGGAGAGTAGATTATATATAAAGAAGGCAGGAGCATAGCAATCATACAGGAGTTCCTTTATGGGAGACCCTTGGCATATTAAACTCTGATCAGCAGACAAGGTCAAATGGTCAACAATATTAACAAGGTTCACAAGTGTATGTGCTTTCATTTATAAAGTACTTTCACACACATTCTCTCACATGCTGCTCAAAACCACCATATGAAGCACAGACATCAGTGGTTACCCCAACTGGAATCTGAGCACTGAAGAAGTCAAAGTGCTAATACAAAGTCAGGAGACGGAAGTGCTGACTCCAAGCCCACCGGTAGTCCCTCCTTGATGCCTCCCATGGCCACCCACTGGGGGACACCCATTGGCCAGGTCCATCATTGCTTCATGCCCACAGATGGGCAGAGCAGGGACTCTGAGAAGTCTCATGTTTGACTCCCTTCCCATGAGCCCTCCTCTGAGGGCTCTGTTTCCCCTGAGAGACAGTGTCTAGTGAATGACATCCTCAGAGATCATGGACCTGGGGCCTCACGGAAGGCACAGGAAGGCTCCCTCTTGGAGCACTCAGGTCAAATGGCATAACCCTACCTCTCAGTATCCCACCTTTCCTTCTCATCTTGGCTCTGCCCTGATAGGAGAACAAAAAAGAAAAGAATAAGAGGCTGGGATACAGAATCAAGAGCCAGCAGTCACACCTGCTCCCTTAGAGGACCCTGTATCCTAGAGACAGAGCTTGGAGGCCCTCAACATTGCTCTCCAGGAAAGAACATTTGGTCAAGTGACACCTGACATGGAAACTGACAATCAAGTGTCAGGAGAGATTGTTCTCATTTAGAGAACCCATACTTTCTAAATATGCCAACACAGAGTCACCGTACTTGGGGTTTTTATCCTGGAACTCTCCACCACACCCAGATGGGTAGCCTGTAAACCAAAGGTGGAAACTTCATCCTACTCACCTTTGCCCTGCCCAACCCCTTCCTCTAGAAGAGTGAAGTTTCATCATTCTCTAAGCCAACCAGACTCATTTAGAGATGTGAGAATGGGAACCAACAGCACAGCATCCCTTTTGGGTGTTCCTTACCTTTCGGATGTCTTTATTTTTCCGGTTGGTAACATAGGTATAGAAAGAGCCCCAAACCACTCAGAAAGGTAAATTTGGGTTCAGTATCAGAGAAAGCTGAGCTGAAGCTCAGCCATGGCTCAGTATGGTTGTTCAGAAAGCAGACTATTCTCCATTGTCAGAATAGCAGGGCTGCCTGAAGCAACTCAGCCCTGAGGGCGCCCATGCTTGGCCATAGTCCCGCCTGCACTGCAGAGCACAGGAGAGTCACAAAGGGGTTCCTCCCCTGCCCTCCATCCCAGTAGATCCCTCTGCCTTTCCAGGGCCTCTGGGTCTCTCTGCCTTCCCTTGCCATTCCATTTTCTAGATTCACCCTTTCTTCATATATTTGCCTCAGTAAAATTTTCTTTGTTTCATCTGGAACTCAGACATTACCTGAGCCCCCTTTACTCTGTGGAGCCCTTGACTTAGACCTCAAAAGTCCAAAATATTATCTGGAATTTCAGTTTGTACCCACACATTTACACCCTAAGGGTCACCAAGCCCTGGCATAATTTTTTCTGCAATTCTCTAAGTATTGCCTGCCTCTAAAATGGTGGGTTTGGTCTCGGGCTGGCCTCATAAAATGACTGCTAGCAGCACTCATGGTGGGTCCTCATTCATATCCAACGGCAGAGCAAAGGCCAAGGCCAGTGTTTAGAACCACCATAGGAAAGTTCCAAGCTTCACTCTGATTGGACTATCCCTGATCCAATTTATGTAACTAGAGAAGTACCATTCTCTGATTGACTTAAATCTGTATCAATCACTGCAACAAGGAAATGGGATTATTCCAAGTGGTTTAGAGCAATCACAGCCCTCCTCTGGATCTGAAGATGAGGTCTACCCCTCCTAAACATCATGGCTATCACTCAAGGGAACTAAAAATGGATGGTAAAACAACTTCAATGTCTGCTATAATTAAAAAAATAACTTTTAGCTATATTTAGTACAGTGTTCCTAAATGCCTTTTTTCCATTTTAAAGTTATCACTTATTTTACTACATTAGATTCTTTCCAAATAAAGTCTCATGCTTTAGCATCCATGGGCAAGTGTAGCTCAGAGTAAATTAATGCAAGGCAAGACATTAGCAAGAATTTCAGAACATCTAGGTTAGTGTTTCTGTTTTCTCTCTCTCTACTTCCCCTGATTTTTCTCTTATTCCATTTTCTCAATAATCTTTTCTTTTTCTCACTTTCCTTCCACTTATAATCCTGTTTTTATTCTCTCCATATGCCTTTTAATACATGCAAACACAATAAGATGTATGATCAGACATTTCCCTACCTCTCATGAGTTTAGCTAAGCCTCAAAGCTATTGACCCAGGTGACAATGTCCTCCCACAGAGGCACTACACAAGCCCTCTCAGGAATTACTCAGAGGAAGCCAAAATTATCCATTGCTCACCTCCCCAGCATCCTGTGAAAGAGAAAAGTAGAGATTTGTTAGAAAGTAAGTTCTGCAGAGATGAATTTATATGTGGCGATGAGACAGGGAGGGTCTCACCCATCCTTAGCCAACCAAGGAAGACTTTCAAGTGACTCACTCAGAGAGTGCCGGTGCTTGTCAGAAGCGGGGCAGGGCTGGTATCTTATTCTCCAAGTGGATATATACCAAGAGCCACAATCTAGGAGTTTGGGATGAACAGGGGAAGAAGAAAGTAAAAGAAAAGATACTGTCCATCTTTCCCACCGCTGATTCCCAAGCTCTGGGTCAGGAATGAGCTAGGCAGAGGGTGGAGAACTTACAGGAAACTTTTAAGTTGTATGCAGGATGGAAGGTTTACTTTAGACTGAACTGGGCTTCCTAATACCTGAAAACACCACTCTTCAATAATATCCTCAAATGGCCCTTCCGAAGCTGTTTTCAAGAAGTGAGGAAGAAAAGTCCAAAAGAACATCCCTTTAAGTTAGCTGTGGAAACATTTTTAAAAGTTTTATATTACATTTTTAATGTGAAGAAAAAAGCTGTTTCTCAATTTTACCCTACTGAATTCAGTTTATTTAATAAACTTACTCTATGAATGCAAAGTATCATATGTGTATCTTCAATATACTTTCTGTGAGCATATTTCTACACCTAAATAAGCATCAGTCAGGTCTGTAAGAAACTCAACAGCTCAAAGAGAGTAACTGAAGAGAGTTCAATGAAGAAGCTGTTTATGAAGAGGTGGGTGGGACAAGGAATATCAAACCTAGAGAGATGGCAGGAGCCCTTAGCACACCCCGGCCAGCTGGGGAAACGCAGAGGGAGTGTTCGCCTGAGCCCAGAGAGAGATGGAGCTGAGCTTCTCTTCCTTGTGCCTTGGATGGCACCAGCAAGTGAGGAAGCCTGGGCAGTGCTGGGCACAAAGCAGAAGGGAGACAAGTAAGGAGCTCACTGCCCCTGGCAAATGGCAAATATTTAGCACATACAAAACATTTCAATTTCAGAATTACGGCAAGTGGAATTATAATTAACATATAGAATATTCAAATTACTTAAGACTGACAGAATTGTGTAGAATACAGAATTTTTCCATTGAGTCTTTGGCAAAAAATGGAATTACCTTCCTCAAGGAAAAAAAATTAACTTCAGATCAATAAAATGAGCCTTGGAAATGTAGAGAACATATTAAAAACATTATTAGCCTAAAATGAATATGGATAAATATATGATAGAAAATAATCACCAAAACAATATCTCAAGAGACAAATACTACAAATGGAAACTGAAGAGAGCGAGCTCCTATTAAGACCACAGATGGGGGCCCCATGCCTGGGCCCCACCTTACCCCAGGCCAACACCTTGGCATCGGCAATCAAAGTACTGTCTCTTTTAAAATATTTGCTATGACAGGCCTTCCATGGTGTATCTTCTGACATCTGTAACCTAAAATCATCTACATCAGAGCCAGGGCTCCAAGGCACTGGCAGACTCCAGGGCTTCCCACTTTTACACTGGAAAAGACCCAAAATTGGGTCAAAGCCACCTCAAAATTCCTTTCAAACAAACATAAGGAACAACATGTAATAAATTAATACTGTCTTTTGCAATTCTTGTTCTTAGCTAAAATCTTATGTCAAGTTGTCTTAAAGAGGTAGCTGTTTATTAATATCTTCCTGTTTATTAATAGGCGATGAGGTGGCTCTATTTATGAACTGGGTTGTTGCTACAACACACTTACAGTTATCAATAAAGCAAACTGCAGAGACCAGCAGTGTAAGATCGGAGGTATTATTTGTTCTGACTAGGATTTCCCCACTGTACCCTAAGGTCTACTTAGCCTAGACTAGTAACTGTCACCAGCGCAGTGGAGCTGCTTGCAAGCAACTAAGGTTACTCTGCTCCTAACAGACCCAATTCTCAAGTCTTTGAGTTTCCTCTGCAGTCAGTGAAGACAGACCCAAAGTGCAGGATGAGAAGATTCTGTGAACCTTTAAGAGCTCTCTTCTGGCCCATCCCTCCCCTTGAGTCATGTTTACTATATACAGAACAGGTTACTAAGCATACAGTAAGTTCCTATTGTTTACAGTCCATTGTTGTCATAAACTGCTTGTTAAGCTATGGAGGACTTGAACAATTCGCTCATTTTCCTGAGGTGCCGAACGCTTCTCTATCTGCTCCACACAATTACACAACTATCCTCCAGTGAGGAAGGCCTTTCCTGATTTCTAAAGCAACATACTAATGTGAAAAGAGCACTTTATTTAGAGAACCAAAGGCTCCCTCTCCCAGCCCTACACTCACCAACATCCTTTCTGTCTCAGTGGATTTACCTCTCTCAGATACAACCTGTGTTTTTTGAGTAAACCTGTGTGTTTTGAGTAGTGGTAATAAAAATAGCTAACTTACCTGTGCCAAGACACCATTTGAAGAAACTTGTGCAGGTTGACTCAACTAATCCTCACAAAAATCCAGTGAAGTGGGCCCTGACATCAACAGGCAAATGGCTTTTTATGTACTTCTGCCATCATCGTTATTTCTCCATCTGTAAAATGGAGAAAGTAGCAACATACTTACAATTTACTAAGCACATCTGCATGAGAGGCATTGTTCTAGGCCAGGAATGTCTAATAGGGTTTATCTCTAACCACTTAGGAGTAATTTCCTACAGAACCGGACAAAGTATAATCATTTACTAGTTGACTAGTGACGTGTGCTGTGGACACAGTGTTGTGGCTCCACTTGGGGAGGAGATGTGAACACAGAAGACAGACAACAAACGACAGACACACAGAGACGATACAAGACTGCAGCAATTTCTGCTTGCAGCGACTTTAATTTTAACACTGTTCTTTTGGCATCTGTCCCAGTCTACCCCAACTTTTCCCACCACTATTTTCTGTTCCCAGAATGTTTTTGTCTCAGTGGACTGGTTCTCACTGCTCTGCCTCAGGGAGTTAACGAGTGCGTCTCCTCCTTTGCCCTTTCCCATTTGCGGGTCAAGGCACCCTGGGGCTTGTTTGCAAGTCACAAGGTGTCTTGAGGCCGATCAACAAGAAACAATCCGTGTGAGAACAGGTGTTCTGAGAACTGCTTTGTTTAAACATGGCTGAGAGATGACCCCGTGTCCACTACACACAGGAATGGGTGAAGTGGCAGAAGTGACAGATTTGCCTTCCTCCTAGGCAATTGATCGGGGGAAAAAGACAAGTAAAATGCAGGCTCTGCCTCAGTCCAGTCTGAGAGGGAAGCGTCACCCACAGAAGTGCGGTGACAGAGGGCAGGCAGCATGCCAAGTGTTAAGAGCAGATGCACTGGATTTCAAAACAAAACAACACAAAGCGTGTTCAAATCACAACTCTGTGACTCACAGATACATCTTGAAATAATTATGTAATCTTTCTTGTTCTTACTTCCTCTTTTGTAAAGTAGATAATAAATCAAATTTATAGGGTTGTAGTGTGAATGGTATAATGTGAGTAAACTGCTAAGCACAGTCCCTGACACATAGGAGCACAATAAGTGGCAAGGAAATAAAAATTACATATATACTTAATATGTATATACATTGTATTGTGTATTTCATATATTACATTCTTATATATTATTCATCTTTATATGATTATGTAAGTATATTATATACATCTTTATATATATGTACATACACAGTTCTCTTCTGTATAGAACACAGAACGGACACAAAGGAAGAATCAAGTCTATCTGCCAGAGGTCAGAAAAGCCTTCACAGAAGAGGAGGCCCTTGAGGTGATTCTCGAAAAACCAGACCCATATGCCTGCATCACCCTGCTGTTTTGAGGATTTGGTGACACCATTTACTGAAAGCATTTGACGTAATACCTATAGTTCACAAATGTGAGCTGAAAATCAATGTTTTTGTTAGTGGCTTTATTATTCCATGGTGACTTTCTGAATCTGTCAGCGTTCTTGATGGCAAACAAACTAAACTGCCTCAAGCTAATCTAAGCAGAAAAGTTCTTGGAAGGGTCTTAGAGAGCTGAGTGAAGCAACAAGCAGCAGGCTCAATGCACAGAAAAAACTGAGAAAGGCCAGGCGGCTGACGACACAGAAGGCCAGCCCCCAGCAGCGGTCTGGTCAGGTAGGTGCCGCCAACACCCAGCACTGTTGCTGTGACCAAGGCAATTCTCAACCATCCCTGGGACTGTGCATCCTTCCCTCAGCACGTCACACCCTTGGTGAGAAAGCCCAAGGGCTAATTCTGGGTCAACTTTCCTTCCATTTCAACAAGAAGTAAGACCCTTTTTTCTACTAAAAATCTCACAGCAAGGCCCATTTTAGAAGTAGAAAGGGAATGTGGATGTAGGGTGTCCATAAAGAGTTTTAGCTCTAACTTAAAAAACATTGTTTTGACATAGCAGAGACTATTAAACCAAAAATATAGAAAAGCATCAAAATCCCAGAAATTTTCCTTCAAAATATCAAATATAAAAATCAAGACTTTCAGGTCTCTCAATGTTTCATGCTAGGTAACTGATATATAGTAGGTAATCAATAAATAATAAAGTAAATATAGAGCCAGTTACCAGATATGTAATTCATATTCATCATAAATAATAATTTATGCAAATCTTTTACAAAAACCTGGTCTAAAATGTTAATTTTCCAGTTTGAACTCACATATAGGCCAATTTGACCTAAGGGGAAATTGGTTTTGGTCTCTTTAACCCCACTAACAAACTGGAGAGATATTTTTCTTCTAACATGATCATGAGCATGCAGGAAGTAGTCCAAGAGGAAGGTAGACCTATAGGTTGATAACAAGAGCTGGTTGTCAAGAGTTAGCTGATAATGAAGGCCGAGCGTGGTGGCTCAAGCTTGTAATCCTAGCACTCTGGGAGGCCAAGGCAAGAGGATCACCTGAGTTCAGGAGTTCCAGACCAGCTCTGAGCAAGACTGAGACTCCATCTCTACTAAAAATAGAAAAAAAATTAGCCAGACATCGCGGTGGCGCCTATAGTCCCAGCTACTTGGGAGGCTGAGGCAGGGAAGATTGCCTGAGCCCAGGAGTTTGAGGTTGCTGTGAGCTACGATGATACCTCTGCACTCTACCCCTGGGGGGTGAGAGGTAGGGAGCGAGACTCTGTAAGTAAGTAAGTAAGTACGTAAGTAAGTAAGTCAGTAAGTAAGTAAGTAAGTAAGTAAGTAGGTCAGTCAGTAAGTCAGTAAGTCAATAAATGAATGAATGAATGAATGAATAAAATGAATGAATAAATAAATAAATGAATGAATGAATAAATAAATAAATAAATAAAGAGTTAGCTGATAATGGATCAGCAAAAGGTAACTCTGATGCTCCCAGAAGATCTGCTCCGTGACTTCCAGGAATTGCACAGACCTTTACACAGAAGGCACAAGCCAGAAAAGAGAAAAATTACTTCAGTGGGAAAACTGGCCCTTTACCATTGGCACTTAAACATGCCCAACTCTCTCCCATATCAAATAAAATCATCCCTCTCCATATTCTCCTGCGGGTGTTACCCTACTTCTCCACTCCTCTTGACTGCTACAAACTTTTTGACAGTTCTTTATATTCCCTATGTCTATTTCCTCACTAGCCTCCCACTCACTGCTCAGCTCGCTGCAGTCTGGCCTTCAGCCTCCAGCTTCACTGAAATGCCACTGGACAAGGTCACCACCAACTTCCTGATAGCTAAACCTAATGGACACACTTCCACCCTTAACTTCACTGGCTTCACAGAGGCTGTGGATGATAATAACTTCCTCTTAGAAATACTCTCTTTATGCAACTTTCAAGACTCAAGACTCATGGTTTTCCTCCTGTGTATATTCAATTGTAATACCTTGTCTTGGATTCACAAAGGTACCTGATATGAAGCACTTGCAGACTAAACTCACAATCTTTCTCTGCAGATACGCTCTTCCTCCTATGTTCTCCTTCAAAACGAATGCCTCTCATTTGCACAGATGCTAAAGCTACAGGCCCAAGCAGAATCCTGGAATCTTCCCTCTCCCTCAGCCCACCACGAATTCAGGGTCAACTATTACAATTCCTAAATGCCTCTCCAATACTTCTACTTTGCTGCATCCCTTCTGAAACCACTCTAGTCAAGTAATCAACTAAATAATTGGATGATCTTAATGACCTCCTATCTGTGAGCCTCAATTTCCTACTATGTAAAATAAGACAGGTAGAATAAACAAGTTTCTTCTCTATATTCTGTGATTGTAAGAATTTATAACCAAGGAGAGGCTCAGAGCAAAACCGATTCTTGAGCTTATCAAGAAAATAATCCATCACAACCAAGTGGGCTTCATCCCAGGAATGCAGGGATGGTTCAACATACACAAATCTATAAATGTTATACACCAAAAACAAAGACCATATGATCCTCTCAATAGACGCAGAAAAAGCATTTGACAAAATTCAACACCCTTTTATGATAAGAACGCTTAACAAAATAGGCATAGACGGGGCTTACCTAAAAATCATACAAGCCATATATGACAAATCCACAGCCAACATCCAGCTGAATGGGGAAACATTGAAAGCATTCCCACTTAGAACTGGAACAAGGCATGGTTGCCTACTATCTTCACTTCTATTCAACATAGTGCTAGAAGTCCTGGCTATAGCAATCAGACAAGACAGCAGAATTAAGGGTGTCCAGATGGGGGCAGAAGAGATCAAACTCTCACTCTTTGCTGATGATATGATATTATATCTAGAAAACCCCAAGGATTCAACCAAGAGACTCCTTGAATTGATAAA
>CAUYRT010041202.1:0-13618 GCA_963574885.1 Lepilemur ruficaudatus
AAGTCGTAGATGTGAAGCTGTGCCGATAAACCGCTGGTGGAAGAACTCCAAAGCTGTTGCGTCCTGATTGCTGGGCGCGACAGATAGGTTGCTGGGATGAGGCGAAAGGTCTTGATTCAGGTGGTAAAGAATATTTTCTGGAATGCCCTAAGAACTGGCCCTCATTTCCCAAATTCCTTTTCTTCCTTCTTCTATTGCAGGAACCGGACATAGGCCACCTAGACAGTAACTTGGGGAAAGAATGTAACTCAGCTCTGCTAGACATTGACCCAAGACTCATTCATACATAGGTAACCAGCCTAGAACACACCTCTTGTCTTTTTTAGGAATGTCCTTATCAGTGGCTGCTCTTAAACTGTTTTTTTTTAACCAAGTGAGACAATCAATTTGTGGAAAGAATAGGAGGTTTTAAAAATGAGCCCCTCGGCCCAATCCTGGTGGGAACAAAACCATAATTAGCTATGTAGGTGCTTTTAACCTCTTTATGCCTAAGGGTTCACTTCTCCAGAATAATCTCTATAGTCATTCTTAGTTTAAAATTCTGTGTTCATTACCCTGCCACGGCTGCACATTGTAGTCATCACAACTTCTTCCACCTGCACCTGAACACTTACCTTTGGCACCTCATGCTTTGTTTTGTTACTCAAGGTGTGGTCCATGGACCACGATTAGTGAAAGTTTGTAAGAAATGTGAATGTCAGGCCATGCCCCAGACCTGCACAATCAGGATCTGCATTTTTACGAGATCCCCAGGTGTGTGGACATTCAAGTTTTAGAAACAGTATTCAGCTGCTCTCAGAAAACCAGATGTGAACCTGAGAAATTTCATCATTCCTATTGTGTTTTGGGGTCTACGTAGATTAAAAAAAAAGTGAAAACAATCTGCTTATTGTTTGTTATATACATACATACAATAAACTAACAAACCATATGTGTATATAATTTCATTTTTGTATCCTCTCAGTAAAGAGCTAAATAAGATAAGCTCTGGAATCAATAATTTTATCTTCCAGTAACTAATCTGGAGCACACCCTATACACAGCACTATGCCAAGCATTGCTTAAAAAATAATAAGCAAAACAACCACATTTTCTCCCTTCCTGGAATTTGCAGTAAATTCAGTAGGAGCTTTTATGATACCTGGAAGATAGTGTAAAAGATATCTTTTACATCTGTTTGTCTTCCAAAAGGTCTAGAGCTAGAACAATATAGTAAATATTCAAAAAACTTTTCTCAAGTTAAAATGATAATAGCAACCACTTCTCAGCTTTTTTGGCTAAGACCAAGTGTAGTATCTGTTCTTATCAGTTTAAAATGATAATAGCTTTATGTCTGGAAATTACCTGAATAATATTTTGCAATTGTTCAAGCTGTTTGGACAAAACCCATTAACAAGCTGTGAAGAATGTGGTTAGCTTTTAATTCATTTTGTTTCTTCTCACATTATTAAGGTCTGAACAGTTTGTCAGGTTTTATTTGTAACAAATAACTTTCCAAATGCGATGTACTCCCGTTTCCATTACACACAAATAATATTTGGTTAGGTATTACCTAAGCCTGTGTCTACCTGACAGGGGGGAAAAAAAAAAGATTTCAGCAGGAAAAAAAAATCATGATGTTTTGTTAGAACTTGTTCTACATTTGTTTTTTCCATATAGATTTCTGCTTGTGATTCAAAATGTTTGTGTCTGAATGGAGATTTCCAGATCACAGACTTTTGATTGAGTGACAATGAGTCAGATGCCCACCTGTCTTATCTTTAATAATTTCTTTGCAATTTAAATAGAAAGATGGAAAGATAATTTGGCTTCAATATAGGATGATTTTAAAACACCAGCCTAAAAAAGATTGACTAGAAAACAAAAGCATAGGGAAAATCATAGAGTTGGAAGACAATGTCGATGTCGGGGGGAGAGTAGGGTGAGTGGGGGCAGCCTCTCCCCCTCATTTTATAGATGAAGGAAAGGAGGCCTGGAAAGCAGAAGTGACTTGCTGAAGGTCAGTCAAGTTTTAGAGAAACAAATAGAAATTATTTTAGAGGGATGCCTTTAGTTTTGTAAAAAAGATCCTCTAGTGCAGCAATCCCCAACCTTTTTGGCACCAGGGACTGGTTTCATGGAAGAAAATTTTTCCACAGACTGGGGGTGGGTGGGGTGGGGTGTTGTGGGTGGGTGGGGAGTGTGGTGCAGAGTTCAGGTGGTGATGTGTGGCCCATTTCCTAACAGGCCATGCACTGCTACTGGGCCTCAGCCCGGGGGTTGGGGACCACAGCTCTAGTGAAAGCACTAATGGATTTTCATTTTTATAACCCAGGTATATTTTTTTAAAAAACTTGTGAGGTAGGTGTATTTACCTACGAAATTCCAAACTCTCTTTTTCTTATGTTCTCCATTTAGATGTTACTCTGATACCTTTTCTTCAAATCATCTTTGTTGATTTTCTTATCATTATAGTTGAAGTAAGTTTCTTGTAGACATCATATAGTTAGGTCATGGTGTTTTGTTTGTTTAAATTTAACAATCTCTGGTGTTTTGTTTGTTTAAATTTAGCAATCTCTGTCTTTTAATTGGCATGTTTACACCATTTGCATTTAAGATAAATATTGATGTGCTTGGATTTAGGTCTGCATTTTATTATTTGTTTTCTGTTTTATTTCTCTGTTTTCATCCCTCTACTTCCCTTCTCTGCCTTCTTTGGGGTTATTTAAATGTTTTTTAGTATTCCATTGTAAATTTTCTATTGTATGTTTGGCTATATCTCTTTGTGTAGTTTTTTTTAGTGATTGCTGTAAAGAACACAATAAACATACTTAACTTTTTACAGTTGTCTTGGGATCATTATTTTACAACTCCAAGTGGAATGTAGAAACCTTATCACTATATAGAATCTTTTACCCTCTCCCATTAATGTTGTATTATATGTATATATTTTGTATAATCCTATGTATTATATGTATATATTTTGAAAACTTAATCAGATATGTTACAATTTTTGCTTATAATCATAAAAATATTTTAAAGAACTAGAGAGGAGAAGAATAGTCTTCTATATTTACCTATAGACCTAACATTTCTGTGCTTCTTCCTTTATCCCTTATATTCTAAATTTCCTTCTGCTATTACTTCCTCTGTCTGAACTTCTAGAAGTTCTTTTTAAGTAGGTCTTCAGTTAAGAATTCTTTTGATTTTCCTTCTGAGAATACCTTTATTTCTCCTTCATTCCTCATGAATATTTTTACTGACTATAGAACTCTGAGTTGGTATTCCTTTGCTTTTAACACAGACAAAAACATCACACCACTTCTCCCTGGCTCCTTGGTTTTTCATGAGAAATTTGAAGTCATTTTTAAAATGTCATGCCAGTTTGTTCTGCCTTCATAGTTTCTTATGAGAAATCTACCATTAGTTGAAACATTGTTCCCTATAAGCAATGTGCTATTTTTTATAATTTGTCTTTAATTTTCAGCAGTTTGATTATAATGCATCTGGATATGGGTTTTTTTGTTTGTTTGTTTCCTGTTTGGAATTCCCTGAGTTTCTTGAATTTGTAGATTTATGTCTTTCACAAAACTTAGGAGATTTTTCAGCCATTATATTTTTCAAATTTTTTTTTCTGCACTTCATTTTCTCTTCTCCTTCTGAGACTCCAATGACATAAATCTAGACACTTTGGTATTATCACACAGGTCCCAGAGTCTCTATTCATGTTTTCTTTTTTTAATATTCTTTTCTTTTTCACTTGTTCAGATTGGATAACTTCTATTGGTCTATCTTCAATTTACTCTTATCTTTGCCATTTCTCTTATTCTATTGAGCTCATCTAATGAGTTTTTATTTTAGTTATCTACTTTTAGCTCTAAAATTTGTATGTGGTTCTTCTTTATATTTCAATTTTTATGAGACTTTCCATCTTTCCATTCATTTCAAAAACATTTATTCTTACTTCTTGGAGCATATTTGTAATAGCTGCTATAAAGTCTTTGTCAGATAATTCCAACATCTATATCTTCTCAGCATTGGCATCTGTTAACTGCCTTTTTCCATGCCAGTTGAAATTTTACTAGTTCTTTTTTGCTGAGTAATTTTGGATTTTATCTTCCACATTTTGAATTATGTTATGAGATGCTGGGTCTTATTTGAATCTATGGAGAATTTTGAAGCTTTTGTTTTACCAGATGAATAGTGTGTTTGGATTCAGGCCACAAGTTCCAAACAGCTTTCTGGAGCTTCAATGTCTATTCCATCTTCAAAGCCTCATGTTATTTAGGTCAGTCCCACATTGGCATTGTCCAGTGGCAATTCTGAAACCTGGCCAGTGATCTATTCCATAGTCCATTCTCAAAGTCTGTGGGATGCTGTTTAGGGTCAAATCTACACTTGTGCAGCTCATAAGACTATGAGTCCATAGGTACATTATATGTATTTATGGGTTTACTTTCTGAGCTTCTCCTTCTCTGCTTCCAGTTCTCTGGAACTCCCCTTTTTCATCCTCTGGCAGGAAGCTGGGCTTTATTTGCCCACTCTGCAACATAATTGCTGCATAGCCCATATCCAGAGCCAAACAGTGGGAGGACAGAGGGAGAAAAACTTCAGCAGGGGCTCCCCTCAGTCTCTTGGGACCCTACAGTGCCTTCCATCTGGAGAAAGGTCCACTCTCTCAGAGTTTTAGATGCCTATTGGACACTGGGTCCTGGGAAGCAAGAGAACAGAAAAGAGAAAAAAGGAAAAAAAAACACTCTGTCTCTATATTGAGACCACTTGTCTTCTACTTGTGTTTGAACTAGAGGACTTTTCCTAAAATTCTTTCTGTCTGTACCTACCAGTGGTAACTTTTGAGTTTCAGGGTGCCTGAGTTTAGGCCAACCAACATCAATAACAACAAAACAAAGATAAACTCAGTGATGGTTTAGTGGTACTTAGAACTCTGGTCTTTTTCAATCTACCTACTTTTTGCTTTTCATAATCCTCAAAAAACTGCTCCATGCATTCTGTTGAAGTGTTTAACTGCACTGACTGGGTGGAATGTGCTTCTCCATCTTATTGGGAACCAGAACTTTGAAAGCTTTAAAAATTCAAAATAAAACAGATATTTAGGTCTCAGCCACAGAGATTCAATTCAATTTGTATGGGATGGGATTAGAACAAAAATATATATTGTTTAAAGAACACCCTTGTGATTTGAATATATGCCCAAGTAGAGAAACTCTGTCATAAACGAAGATACCTATGGGTAGATATTTTACCTTAAAATCAATTGCTACCTTTTATTGCTATCTTCGCCAGACATTCTGCTGGATATTTTAAGGGTTATTTAACTTTGTAGAAAATGGTTAGGAGTTTATGCTCTAGAATGAGTTGCACCTGGTTTGGGATGGTTTTGTACTATAATAGAACACTTACGAGTTTTGTGTTCTTCAGTAATTTGGTTTACCTGCAAGCCTCAGTTTTGCATCTGGAAAATAGGATAATAATAAAACCTACATTAAAGGGTTATTAGAAGTATTAAGTGAGATAACGAATGTAAAACACACAGTATAGGTCCTAGAATATGGTAAATATTCAATAAACATTATTATTACCACTCACATCTTACAGGTGAAAAATTTGAAGCTCAAACAGGTTATATGACTTGCTCAAAGCTTCTTTTTAGATCTTGGATTGTTACATTAACCAAACCCTGAAAGTGGTGATGAAGAACATGTGTCCCTCTGTGATAGAACAGTTGGAAACATCTGAGAAGACCTTTTAAGATTGAAATAGTTGAGATATAGTTTTGCCTGTATGAAAAAGAAATCTGTCCAATTCATTTAAAATGTTTATGGGTAACAATTAAGAAGATGTCGCTTCTTCTAGGAAGCCCAACTTATAATAACATAAAGGCAAAGTCTCCAGTGGAGAGTGTTTGTTCTAGAAGCCTCCAGTGACTTCTTTCCATATGTGCACGTGCTTAAGCTTTTGCATGGTGATAGAGAACAAGGAAATACCAGATTTGTAATTTCCCCTTCTGCTACTCTGAGCCCAGAACAATGTTTTTTGTTTGTTTGTTTGGTTGTTTTTTTTTTGTCTTAAATAAGATGCATATAGATTTAGGATCGTGTTCAGAATCATCAAATAAATGGTTGCTAGACATATAATCTATGTGTATGTATAGTATAAATTATGATACAATATTTGTCATTCATGCATAGTGATTTATAATCTATTGAATTTTAAACTAACGAGGAATTCCTCCCAGGTTGTCTAAATTAAAGGCTTCAAGTGATATTTTAACTTATTTGCTTCCTAAAGTGTACATTTAATTTTAATTTTCCTTTCTAGTTCTTCCTTTCTCATAATTCTCAAAAAAGAAAAGATATATTTTTCTTCTAGGCAGAAGAGGTCCTGGCACTCTCCTAGGAAAAGTTCTATCATTATAATATGATTCCTTCTTTGAGAATGAGGAGTGGCGTCTGCCTCTTACATTTTATCTGCCAATTTATTAATAGGAATAGCTCTTTGGAGATCTTTATTCTATCATGTAACATTACCCATGTTAGAAGCACAACATCTAGAATAAATTTAATGTACCTTTTAAAACCACGCTGTTGAAATATTCACAAGCTGTGAATGTCTTCTTGGTCTGTGTGTGTAGGCAGAGGGAGGAAAAGGGGCGGTAACGCGCTAACTGGGTGGGGGAAATGACTGTTGACTCTCAGATGGTAAATGTCAATATTTTCCCAAATTCAAATCTGACATTCAGAACAAGTCTAACTTCCGTCACGTCTTCATGGAACAATGACAAGTTCTTTACTTTGTGATTTCTATTCTTCGACCTTCAAACAGCATCTTTTGCCACCTTTGTCAGCAGCGCTTCATAACTCTCAGTCTTGAAGGTTGAGCTTCGGCAGACAAGGATCTCACGTTATCAACTGCATTTTTGGTGAAGTCATAGTACACGGACTTGTTGGCAGCATGGCTCAGTAAATACCTTCCTCTTGGGTAGAAACTAGCACAAGCACACATGACAATATTTGAACAGCGGGTGCGGGGTGGGGCAGAATCTTAGAAATGATCCATGACATAGTTGTAGTGAGCCAAAGGTTTTCTTGGAAAAAGCTGAGTACTTATGAAGCAAGACGGGGAATCCTTAGCTCTGAATTGCACTCAACTGTGTGCACTGTGCACACAAAGTATAGATAGCTTTGAAAACAACACCTCTGCTAACGAAGGCTCTTTGAACATAGGTTAGGACAGGATGCATGGGTTTGTATGAGCAACAGATGGTTTTAGAAAAAATACAAATGTGCCAAGTTGGGATTTGATTTTCATTTTCTAACAGTATAACATTGTGATCTAGAAGTAGTTGTGTCTTGGAAGGAAAAGAGACAGGTGTACACAGCCTATCTCAACCACACCCATTGTGGATTTCCTACTCTGATATTTCTTCTGCCAGTTCTTTTCTTTTTAGCAGACAACATGGAGGAGATAGAAAAAGTCAGATTTAACAAGATCCAATCTTGGGCCTACCGTTTACTAGCTATTGATGGGATACATCTCTTCTCTGAGCCTCAGTTTCCTCATCTATAAAGCAGGAAAAAAACAATAATGATCCACTAAGTTACTAAGATGATTAAGAGAGAGAGTGTTTTGGCATTTATTCCCTAGCAAGCAGATTCAGGAAAAAAAAGAGAGAGAGAGAGAGAGAGAGAGATAGCATTTAAAAACAGCTTTGAAAATCATAAAGCTTTAAATATATGCTGATAATAACAATGGTAATAACAATAAACATTTATTGAGTACTTACAATGTGCCAAGGACTACAATGAATGCTTTTCATGCATCATATCACTTGGTCCTCACAGCAACCTGAAGAAACAGGTACCAAGCATGATCCTTGTCACCAAGAAAGGACTCAATAAATATTTTTTAGAGGATCTCAGCTTTTCAAAGGAGAAAACTTTGGTTCATGCAGTTTAAGAATTCTTTCCTTCCTTCCTTCCTTCCTTCCTTCCCTCCCTCCCTCCCTCCCTCCCTCCCCCCTCCCTCCCTCCCTCCCTCCCTCCTTTCTTTCTTTCTTTCTTTCTTTCTTTCTTTCTTTCTTTCTTTCTTTCTTTCTTTCTTTCTTTCTTTCTTTCTTTCCTTTTTTCTTTTGATGAATTCTTGCATTTAGTCTCCAAATAAAGACTTCAAGCCTCTTGAAGGCAGAACACATACCTCTCCAGTTCACCAGGATTTCTGGAATAAATGTATAAATAAATTTAGACCAGCAGTTCTCAACAAGGGGTGATTTTGCCACCCAGGGGACATTGGGCAATGCTCAGAGGCACTTTTGCGTGTTACAACTGGCTGGGGCTACTGGCATCTAGTGGGTAGGAGACAGGGGTGCCACTCAGCATCCTACAATGCACAGGGCATCTCCCCACAACAGATGCTAAAGTGAAAAAAATGCCAATGGTGTTGAGGTTGAGAAATCCTGATTCAGATAAATGAAAAAGTAAGTGAGTAAATTAATGCAGATGCTAAACGGTCTTCCAGCAAGCTCTATCTAGTCCTCGGAGGTTGCAAATGCTCATCTTTTTCTGACTCTGATCCTCAGCATCATCCCTTCCAGACTCTAATTCTTTTTGTGCCCGAGCAGACTTCCCCCAGCAGAGATGAGATGATTGTGTTCCGCTAACTTTGATGACACAACAACTAAATAGAAAACCAGGTAGAAATCCAGAATCTTTTCTCTGCAGAAGGTCATCTTGTAGTCCTACCTCCATAAAAGAAATTTTACTACAACAATTTCTTTGGATAGATCTGTGCAGCCAAAATGAAAAGAGAAGCTGATTGCTGCAAGATTAATCTCTGATTTGTTCCTGGTACTTTTGAATTTTCTATTTTATTTTTTCTTTTACTAACTTTCTAACCTACTAATTTTATGTTTTCAAGTTATTCACATTTTTTAAGGTATCCCTAATACTTTCTGTCGTAAGACAGGGAATAAACAAATCAGCTAAATAGCGAAGAGAAGTGTACCATTTAACACTTCTCCAACATTTTCATTTTCTTCATCAGTATGTCTCGGGCAGAGTGGGGATTTGTTTATTTATTTTTTCCTGTTACAAATCACTAACCTCGTGGAGGAAGCTGCAAGCAAATAGAAAGCCACCGATAATCCACCTTTCGGGGGTGTGGGGGGGTGGGGAATGGGAAAGAGACCAGGGTGGAATATATACAAGATATTTGATTCACTTAAAAATTTTGAGTAAAACATATACAACTTTGTTTAATAAATGCAAAAAAAGTGCAATTATGTTTCAGGGACACATCATGGAAGAAAATGAGATAGTGCATGACGAAAAGAGGCTGGTGGCAGAAAGAAGAAGAAGAGGGAAAGGGGAGAGGACACAAAAAGAAGAGAAGGCCCCAGGGAGAGAGAAAGGCCAACCTTTTCTGCCCACTCAATGTCCGTTCTCTACGACACCCACCTTCTTGTCCTTCCTCCTCAATGCCCCACTCTCTTCTCATTTCTCTGTTAAGCAAAAACTCCGGAGAATGTCTGTCTGGACAGATTTTATGGTAAGACTTAAGAAACGTAAAATGAGAGTAATCGTGTTTCAACTTCTCAACCTTTTATTGCCTACAGGAAGTGGAAAGGTTTTATTCTTTAATTATTTGCTAAGCAGTCTCCTGTCTTCCCATCCTCTCTCCAAAACCACCAACAATCCTCTTTCCCTTTACAGAATGAACTAGAATGAAACAGGCCCTGTCCACCCACCACTTACTTTCCCTAAAATAAATAAACGGAACATATACACACAGAAGCCAACTAAGGTGAAGTCAGAAAAACGTGTTCAAGTATAAGCCAAAAATTTTTAATTCAATTTTTTTTTTTTTGGCAATGTTGTAATTGGTTTTCTGCGATTTTCAATTCTGTAGGTAAAAATGCTTGGCAATTTTACACCCCCACCCCACCCTACCCCTGTCTTCATGCACGTATACTAAATCTCATAATTAGTTTGTTGGCTGAGCTGACCAACTCTTGAAATAATAGGTACATTTTTTAAATCATGAATGATGGAGCTTGGAGGTTAGTTATCCTGTGTAAGAATTCCTGGCAAGTTAATTGTTGTGGTATTTCACTGTTGAACATTAAATATTTGATCTCCCATAATTTCAACATTAAAGGCCTTTCTAGTTTGTTGTGTTTACGTCACCAAATCACAATGTCTTTGACTAGCCAAAGACACGTATTTAGCTCTTTCAAGATTCAGATAATAAACACCTCTAAAATAAAATGTAAATGTACCCTTGTACTGAGTATGCAGTTGGCAAAATGATGTGTGAAAGGATGTTCCAGAAATCAGGTGATTCTTTGAGGGAAAAGAATGGTGCATGTATCTTATAATTATGGTATGGGGAATTTTGAAGTGCTCTGAAAGAATTATTCATTTTCTTGTGAAGGTAAGAATGATTCTTTCTTCTCCTGTTCCTAATCCTGCCTGGTAACCTAAGGATGAATAAACAGTAACACAGGAAATCAAGTCAAAATTTACAAGCCACAGGTATTATACGGTTTGCAGCTGCAGTTACTGTGTGGAAAGCTGTTGCTATATATCACTCTGTCTCTAAGAGTGTCACTGTGTCTCCTACTGGTGAGTGCCCCAACACTTTGTTGGAAAAGGGCCACCCGGGTCCCCAATTCTGGTTCCAGACTTCTTTAGCTGCTGCTTTAATTGACCAACAGATTCTAATTGTAAATTGATGCTTCCTTCAGAGAGGACCCTTCTTCCCAAAAGTGTTGCCCATTTCTGATTGTTGAGATATTGAAATGTCATTAGTAGTAATTTAGTCACACATTCCATATATATTTATTGAATACTTTCTGGACACAGGAGAAGAAAAATCATAATCCCTCCTCTAAAATGTTTATAGATTTGGTGCTGGAATTAAGGCAATAATGGATTTTAAAAGTTCACTAATAGGCTGTATAATACTGTATCAGTCCAACTATATGACATCCTGGAAAAGGCAAAACTATGGAGACAGTAAAAATATCAGTGGTCGGCAGGAGTTAAGGAGAGGGAAGGATGACCAGGTGGGGCACAGAGTATTTTGGTGGCAGTGAAGCTACTCTGTACGACACTATATTGATGCATACATGCCACTAAGCTCATAGAATGTGCAACACCAAGAGTGAACCCTAATGTAAACTGGATAATAAGGATGTGTCAGTGTAGGTTCATCTATTGTAATATATGCACCACTCTGGTGGGGAATGTTGATTATGCGGGAGGCTGTGAACCGGCCATTTTCCTTTCCTTACTTCTATCATCTTCCTTATTTCCTCATATACAATCCCTCACATTCTTTAGAATGCAATTCCACTCCCACATCGTTCATAAAAAATTCTCTAACTACTCCAGCTCCAGTCTAATGTACTTTATTTTTTTAAAAACAAAACAAAACCAAAAACCCATTTTGAGATGTATTGTTTGTATAACTAATCTGGGCCCTTCACCATTGTTAGATACGATGGATTGGACTTCAGTCAATCTCTATTTAACACTATTTTTATAGAGGGGTTTCTCCACCTGGGCACTATTGACATTTGGGGCTAGATAATCCTTTTGCGGGGAATGTTGTAGGATGTTTGACAGCATCCTTGGCCTCTGCCCACTAGATTCCAGTAGCACAGACCCCCGCAGTGGTGACAACCAACAATGTCTCCAGACATTGCCAAATGTCTCTGAGGGTGAGGAGCAAAGTCACCTCTAGTTAAGAACTGCTCTAGAGTACCTCCCTGAAACTCAGAGCCTCGAAAGTTGACAACTACATTTCTCAGACTCTGTTGCAGTGAGGATTCTGTCCAGAAAATAGGTTCTAAGAAGTAGGTGAACTTGTGCCCCATTTGCAGGGCTAGATGGAAGTAGAGACCATCTTTCTTCACCCTTGGCTGTTTTCAAATGGCAAAAAGGGTTGTAGGGATGCAAAATACGTCTGTGGCAATATTCCACGTCCATCCTTCTAGGTGTTGAGGAAGAGGAGTAGGGTGGCTGAGGCAGGTCAATCTCAGTGTTCCAGGTCACATCCTCTAGTCATCCGAGTTTCGAGAGGCTATTTCCACATCAGCACAGTGCAGACAGCTTCCTGATTCCTGAATGGCAGCTGTCAAAGTGAGTTCTTGAATTCAGCAAATCCAGTGGTGGCTTCAGAGGTACCAGTTCCTCTGGTGGTCAGTTCTGTGATGTTCTAGGAGTCAGTTCCTAAGGGCCACTCTTCAGCCTTCCACAATTTTTTCTGCACCTAGTTAACCTCACCAGTCTTTTCCCAAATAAAGCAGTGTGGTTTCTCTTTCCTGAACTGAACCCATACGATGCCTTACTTTGATTATTTGACTCTTTCATTGATTTCCTTTCTTTGAGTGGTTAGGTTGTTACAGGAAGGACTCATATTTATTTCTCTTATCTACCTCCCAGAATTTCTATCCAGTGCTCTGCCCAGAGTGGGAACAAGCAAAGCAGCTGGATTTGTTTGTATTGGCATTGGCTAAAAACTTTGTTGGTGACTGAAAACTTGAAAGAAGAGAAGAAAAAATGGAGACTCCCCCCCCCCCCCACTTCTTCAGTCCCCCTTCTTCAGTATTTCTCCAACCCTGGGCCTGCGTGTCTGAGCCAGATGTGAGAAACTGATGCTCGTGTAAAACTCCTGCGAGGCCTCCTTATTCCTGGGCTCAATCACACTCTCCCTTCCAGACAAAAGGCCACGGAATGTATCCAGGACACTTTCTCCCTAGAATAATTGCAATCAGGCTTTTGGCTTTACGTATCTATTTGCTGATGACTTCCAGGTTTACATCTCCAGGCCTGGCCTCTCTTTTGAACTCCAACTTTGTATAAACAAATGCTTATCTGACATCTCCATGTGGATGTCTAATACTCACATTAACTGTAACATGTGCAAACCCACCTCTTCTTTCCCTACCCCAGCCTGCTTTTTTCATTGTCTTTTGCTTCTTTTTAGTAAATGCCACCACCATCCACTCATATAAAAACCTGGAAATAATCATGAATTTCTCCCTTTCTTTCAACTCCAGTGTCAGACTATCAGCAATCCTGTGTTTTAACCCAAAAATGCTTCTAAAATCCGTCCACTTCACTCTATCCCCACTGCTTTCACTTTGATTCAAACCATCATCACCTCTATTTCCTCACTGGTTTCTCTGCTTTCACTCTTTTGCCCACATTTTATTTTATTTATTCATTTATTTATTTATTTATTTATTGAGTCATGAGGGCTTGTTCTCATAAATGGATTAATGCCACTATAAAAGGGCATGTGGGAGTCAGTTTGCTCTCTTCTGCTCCTCTGCCACGTGAAGAACAGTGTCCTCCGCTCTAGAGAATGGCGTGTTCAAGGCACCACCCTACAAGGGGAGACCAGGCTCCCATCAGACACCAAACCTGCCAGGTTCTTGATCTTGGATTTCCCAACCCTCAGAGCTGTGAGAAATCAATTTCTGTTCCTTATGAATTACCCCATCTCAGGTATTCTGTTATTGCAGGATATCATAGGACTAAGACAGCCTGTATTCTTTTTTTGAGACAGAGTCTCACTCTGTTCCCCGGGCTAGAGTGCCGTGGCGTCAGCCTAG
>CAUYRT010041204.1:0-98263 GCA_963574885.1 Lepilemur ruficaudatus
GCAGTCCCAGCTACTTGTGAGCCTGAGGCAGAAGGATTGCTTGAGCCCAGGAGTTTGAGGTTGCTGTGAGCTAGGCTGATGCCACGGCACTCTAGCCCAGGCAACAGAGTGAGACTCTGTCTCAAAAAAAAAAAAAAAAAACTTCTGGGCTCAAGCAATTCTCCTGCCTCAGCTTCCTGAGTAGCTGGGACTACAGGTGCGCACCACCACGCCTGGCTAATTTTTCTGTTCTTTATAGGGATGGAGTCTCACTCTGTCACATAGGCTGGTCTCGAACTCCTGGCCTCAAACAATTCTCCCACCTCGGCCTCCTAAAGTGCTAGGATTACAGGCATGAGCCACCGCACCTGGCCAGAATGCAAGCTGTGAGGCAGACCTACCTGGATTTGAATCTTGGCTCTGCTACCTCATAGGATTGTGTGACCTTGAACTGTCACTGAACCTCACTGTGCCTCAGCTACTTTCCTGTGGAATAGTGACAATGATAGAGGGTCAGGAGGTAGGGGTGAGGATGGGGAAATGTGTATAGTGTCTGGTACATGGAAGTCACTCCATAAACTGTCCTCGGTCTTCCCAGCGTGGAGGGAGGTGAGCCTGCGGCAACAGATCCAACAGATGGTTTGGGATTGAGCTGATGCAGACACCCATGTACTGGACAAATTGTTACCTGACCTTAATTGTCATCAGAGACTTTGGAGCCAGACAAACCTGGGTTCAAATCACTGTTGTACTGCTTCCTAGCTGCATGACTTTGGGCAGGTGATTTCATCTTTCTGAGCCTCAATTTCCTTATCCATAAAGTGGGATGATTGTTTCCATTTCCCAGAACTATGGAGATTAAATGAGATAGTAAATGTGAGCACTTAGTACAGTAATTGGCACATAGTAGGCAGTTGTCAAATGTTAACTCTAATAATTATTATTATTGATATCAGCAGTTCCTACCTGCACTGGAAATTCAGATTCTGGAACTTTGCTCGAAGGTTATCTGACAATAGGAGCCTTATTTTTTTTCTTTTAGGCAATGCAGATAGACAAGTTGCTTTCAGAGGAGGTGGTGCTTTGCATATTAAGGGTAATATTAATAAACACCAACATTTAGTGAGCCTTTACTGTGTGCCAGGCATGTGCTAATTGCCTTGCGTGCATTAACTCCGTCAATCCTTGTAGCAGTCCTGTAAGTTAGGTCCTGTTGTTATTGTCCTCATTTTACAAATGAGGTAAAGGAAGCATGGAGAGGTTAAGTGACTTGCCAAGGACACCTAGTTAGGAAGCAACACAGGTAGAATTCAAACCCAAGCATGGAACTTGAGAGGGCTTGCTGCTCCTGAGGGGCAAGCTTCCTCTCTTCTACCCCAAGGAGTCAGAGTGTCACCTGGAGCGCTGAAATTATTCAGTTCCTCTAGCAAGTCCCCAGGTTCCAAAGGCCAAGCTCTGTTCCTTTCCTACCAGTTCTAAAAAGCAACCCAGGCCTGTTCCCTGACAGACCCTCTTCCTCTGCGACGAGAAGCAAAAAGACATAGAAAATCTCAAGAACTGGGTTTGAATCCCAGCTTTGCCACTGAATGAATGGCTCTGCAATCTCGGCCCGGTCCTAGCCTCTCTCTGAGCCTCAGTTTCCTTCTCCGTGAACTAGGGATAACAGCTTTGTCTGGGCTAGTGAGGAGCGGAGGAAATAGATCTGCATAAACTCTGAAGTGCAGTCCACACAAGAGTTCCTTTCATTGTTGCTATGGGGACGGCAAGCTCTTCAGGAAAGCAGCTTAAGTCAGTACTGCAGGCAAAATTCTCATCTCTGGAAACAAACCCAGGTTCAAGTCCCAGATCTGCCTTTTATGCCCTGTCTTACTTTGGACAAGTTATATAACCTGGCTGAGCCTCAGTTTTCTTGTCTATAAAATGGAGTGAATAATTCTGATCCTATAGAGCTGGAGAGAAAGTACGACGAGAGAATGCATAAAGAGCCATGAGCCAGTGCCAGGTACAGAACTGGCAGAGCGCAGCAGTCAGCTAAGGGATCCGGGGGAGGAACAAAGGAGAGGGACAGAGAAGAATCGCCCCTCTCCCCTCTCCCCTCCACTGTCGGAGGCGAAAGTGGTAGAGAGCACTGTGCTCAGAGCCCGGAATGTCTCCAGGCCACTCCCCACCCTCTGGCATCCTTAAC
The DNA here is from genome assembly GCA_963574885.1 of Lepilemur ruficaudatus. NCBI lineage: Eukaryota > Metazoa > Chordata > Mammalia > Primates > Lepilemuridae > Lepilemur > Lepilemur ruficaudatus. The sequence continues at coordinate 2,165 of CAUYRT010041204.1, forward strand.
GCCTGCTGGGTCCACAGTCTCTCTCTCTCTCTTCCTCTCCTCTCTCGTCAAACAAGTTCTTCTCGACTGAGCAATCCCAGGGGGCCCTCGAACCTCGGTTCCAGCCAAGCTCGCAGGCTTTCCCCACCTCCACATCCTTAATCCGCAGCCTTTGCATTTGCCATTCCTTCCACCTGGAATGCTCTCTCCTCCCAGAGCGCCTTTGATGGGGAAGGGGGGTTGCTGGAGGGGAAGGATCTGGAATGATGCTCCCCCACCTCTTCACTCCCCTCCCCTGCATCCCCCACGCTGCATGCCTGACCTCCTCCTCCCAGCGTGGGGGACGAGGCAGCGCTGGGAGGAGGAGGGAAGGGGGGACTCTGGGAAGGGCCCTCTGTGGGGTTTTTCACCTGCTTAGAAGAGGCAGACGGAAATGAAAGCTCTGGAAAAAAACGCCTGCTGCTCTGCTTCCGAGGCCCCAGCTTGGTGAAGCCTCCCTGCCTTCCCACTATGCCATCTCCTCCTTCTCCCCCTCCTCCTGCAGGCAGGTGCCACAGTCAAAGAACATGGGTAGGCGGTGGGGCCAGAGAGACCTAGGTTCAAATCCCATTTCTGCCACTTACCTAGCAAGTGACCTTAGCAAGCTGCTTGGCCTGCTTACTCCTCATTTCTTTGTAAAAAGGGACAACAATCCCTGCCTTTCAGGCTGCTGTGAGGACTAAGTGAGATGGCAGATAAAAGTGCCTGGCACAACCAAAGTGCTCAGCAATAGACATAATAGCAAGGACAGCAAATACGGTGCCCGTGCGTACCTGGCACAGCTCTCAGCACCTTGCATATATTAACCTATGTAATTCCTGATGAGGTAGATACTATTACTATCCTCATTTTACAGATGAGGAAACTGAGGCACAGAGAGATTATATAACTTGCCCAAGCTCACACAGCCAGTGTAGGAGCTTAATCTGTGTTCTCATCCACCGTGCTATGGTGCACTTAGCGATAGTTGCCATGATGATGATTATTTGTTTTTATCGGCACTGACTCTATGCCCTTGGTAAGTACACGTTATTCTCTTTCCTCCCACCTTCAAAATCCTGCTTGAATTCTACCTCCTTTGTGACATCTTCTGGTCTATTCATTTAAAAAGCCTCTATTGCTGCCTGCTCTGGCCATGCTTATGCAGGGCACTGGGGACCCAGGAATCAATCCACCCAGCCTCTTCCCTTGAGTGGCTCCCAATCTGATGAGGGAGAAGACATACACAAAAATTACAGTAGAGGAGGGAGACACTGCAGCAGGAGCTGTGAGTTTACAGAGGCAGAGAGCTTAACTTGACTGAGAGACTGGGGCAAGCTTATAGAGGAGGGGTCATTTGGATGGGGTATTGAAGGGTGAGCAGGAGTTCCTCAGACAGAGTTAGAAAATGGGAACAGAAAATATGATGTGTTAGACCTTGCAAAGGGGACTGAGTGAATAAAGGCTGGAGAGTAACATGTTTGGGGCCAGTTTTATTTAGGTCCTGTACTGGGCACCCCAGGTATAGAAGTATAAAAATATTAACTGGGCCTTCAGGGAGCTTACAGATTTGGGATGCAGGGGACAGAAAGCAACAAGTAAAACAAAAATATGGATATTAAAAATCCAGAGGGCCTTTAGAGCACCAAGAAGAGACCTAAACCTGTGTGGAGGAGTCAGTAAAGGCTTCCTGGAGGAGTAGTTGATATCTAGGCTGAGACTTACAGATCAGAGCTAGATTATGCCATACCAGCCCAGGTATAAATTCAGCACAAAAACAAAGCCAACCATAAAATAAGAGTAAGGAACTCCAATAAAGTTCTGCTTTTTCCCATGAACATTATTTCAATGATTTTTTTAAAAAATTAAATATCAAATTATTTGAAAAAAAAGTTTTTAGTGTCCTTGCTTTGCTCAAAACAGTGTTTTGGTGCTCAAAACACATGCTTGTTCTGCTCATTGGGTAATCTTTTTTTTTTTTTTTTTTTTTTGAGACAGAGTCTCACTCTGTTGCCCGGGCTAGAGTGAGTGCCGTGGTGTCAGCCCAGCTCACAGCAACCTCAAACTCCTGGGCTCAAGCAATCCTTCTGCCTCAGCCTCCCAAGTAGCTGGTACTACAGGCATGTGCCACCATGCCCCGCTAGTATTTTTTTCTATATATTTTTAGTTGGCCAATGAATTTCTTTCTATTTTTAGTAGAGACGGGGTCTCGCTCTTGCTCAGGCTGGTTTCGAACTCCTGACCTTGAGCGATCCACCGTCGGCCTCCCAGAGTGCTAGGATTACAGGCGTGAGCCACCGCACCCGGCCTCATTGGGTAATCTGACAAGGGGAAGAGGCCTGAGGGAGTCAGCCAGGTGAGGAAGAGGATGCAGCATGGGGAAGGAATTTCATGTGCAAAGGCCCAGAGGCAAGGAAAAGATGGCCCCACTGAGGGGAAAGGAGATCCTGTGAATGGGGAGAGGGGGACAGAGGACTGGACTGGATTCTGAGGGTGCTGGAGAGGTATGGAAAGGTTAACAGGGATGCATTGTAATCAGATGTCCCTTTTGCAGGCAGGGGTTGGCTCTCTGGGAGGCCGAGGTGGGAGGATCCTTGAGCTCAGAAGTTCAAGACCAGCCTGAGCAAGAGCGAGACACTGTCTCTACTAAAAATAGAAAAATTAGCTGGGCGTGGTGGTGCTCGCCTGTAGTTTCAGCTACTCAGGAGGCTGAAGCAGGAGGATCTATCACTTGAGCCCAGGAGTTTGAAGTTGCTGTGAGCTAGGCTGATGCCATGGCATTCTACTCAGGGCAACAGAGTGAAACTCTGTCTCAAAACCCAAAAAAACACAAAAGTCCCTTTTGCAGGATTGCCTTGAATATGTCCAGAGACCTATTTATGGTTTGAATTCATTCATTCCAGAAACCCCCCACAGTGTACCTACTGTGTGTTTGGCACTGACCCAGGTGCTGGGACTACAACAAATTATTAAGGATTTTTCAGACAGAGCAAAGGGCGGCGGGACATTGAGTGCCACCCCTACAGAGGGTTCTGAGTGAATACAGACTTAGCGTGTGAAAGTGTGTGACTTTCACAGAAAAAGAAAGCCAAGCCCCGTGCTGGGTGATGCAGAGATCGAAGACGGCACCCAGGGAACTTGCACTGGAGAGACCAGTGATTCCTAAGACAGAAGAATAAAGGAATGAAAGCAGGAGAGAGGGAAGGAGTGAGGGGTGAAAGATCCAAATGCTGTAACCTCTGTAGAAGGTGGCCAAGTAGGCGGGGGGCAGAGTTCCAGCACCTCCCCCCTCCCCTGGCACCCCCATGTTTTCTCAGAACGGCTGAGCCCTGCAGCCTGTCTCCTCCTGGCTGCAAACGCCACACAAACCCTGAAGGAGAACAGAGGGTGAGGAGGGGACAGGCGGGGGACAAGCCCAGGCCTCTTGCCCCAGCAGGGCCTTCCTTCCCAGCGCCTGGGGCCAGCCGGCTGAGGAGCCAGAGGTTACAGGGAAGGATTAAGGAGTTGGTTGCTTTTTTACCCAAACTGTGCTGCATCTCTCTGTCTTTCTTCCTCTCAATCTCTCTCTCTCTCTTTTTTTTTTTTTTTTTAACAGAAAAAATGTTCCTGTACACGCACCCGGAGGCTTTTGCAGGAGGCGGCTGTTGGAGAACTGGGAAAACAAGCCAAGAAACAAGAGAAAGGAAAAAGACCACGCCTCGCCTGGCAGATTCCTAATGGCCCAGGAGACCTGAGGCTTTACAGTGGGAGGCCGGTGGGGGCTGGTTCGGGTGGGAGGGAAGGGCAGGCCGAAGGACAGCCACTTGCTGGCCGGTGACCTTGGGCGGGATACTGCCTGCTTCCCTCTGGTGAGAATGGGGAGGAGGGAGGCAGGGGCAGGGTTGGCCGGCTGAGGTCACAGGAAGGCCCCTTCCAGCCTGAAATGCGATCTCGGGATGTGGGGCCTGCCAACCTGCAGCGACCCTGGGCCAGCAGAGATGAAAGGCTGCCTGTCCCCAGCTTCCGGACCCCCAAGGCCCCGGTGCCTCAAACTTGGAGGGCAGCACAGCTGCTGCAGCTGGCTGGAGCCAGTTGCTGGGCTCCCCACCCCACCTTATGTCATCCAACCCTCCCTTCCCTGTTTTGCAAAGGACACTAAGGCCCAGAGAGGGCTGGTGACCTGCCTGAGGTCACACAGCAAGCTGGAGGCTGAGCCACGACTCACCACAAGGTCTCTGGACTTCAGGTCAGGCCTCTGTGCCTTCCCAGGAACCTGGCTGCTTGGGGGTTCACTCTGGGGAGCCAGAGAGACCTACGGCTGTGGGGGACAGTTGGGGGTTGTGTCTGTTGGAAGTCACAACTTAGTGTTGACTTAAGTGCATTTTTTCAAGACAAAAAGAAAATTCCAGGCCCCTGCCATCAGCCTGGACTTGCTCTGCTGGCAGGGGAAGGAATGCGGCTCTGGCCACTGCAGCTGCTGGTGACCAGCTGCAGCCTCAGCGCCTGCTGCTCCCGCCCAAGCCAGCAAAGGGACAAAGGCCTCTTCTCAGGCCCTTCCCCTCCAGCCCCTTGGATCAGCTGGCAGAGCATTGACCAAGAGCCTCATCTGCCACAGACTTGCTAAGTCATTATTCCTCTCTGGGCCTTAGTGCCCTTTCTGTAAAATGGGGGCAGAGTATCTGCTGACCTACTTCTCAGCACTGTTTCCAAGCTCCAAGGAGGGAAAGTTACAAAACTACAGACCTCTCAGCACCTCCTTCCCCGAGGGTCTGCTACTCACCGTCCCCCTGCCTCCAGTGCCCCTCCCTCCGGCCCGCCTAGCTCACTCAGCTTGGCTCAGCTGGGCCATCTCTCGCCCTGGGAAAGCTTCCCTCATCTCCAGACTCTAGAGCTTCTTCAGGGGATTTATCACTGTTGTAAATAATGAAAAAATGAATTGTGTGGTCGGGTCTGTCTCCTCACTAAAATGTGAGCTCTGAAATAACAACAGCTAACAGCGACTGCTACCCGGGGCCAGGACGTTACATGTAGGGACCCATTTAATCCACAAGGTAGGTACTGTGAGTAGGCCCATTTCGTGTCCCCATCATACAGACGAAGAAACTGAGACAGTGAGGGTTCAGTCACTCACCTGAAGTCACAGCAAGTTGGAGGCTGAGCCAGGACTCACCACAAGTGAGTTGCAGAATCAGGACTCAGGTTCAGAGCCCAGGCTGTAACCATCACATCACCAGTGAGGCAGCTTGTTCCCTGATGTGTCCCTGGCTCCCAGCACAGCATCTGGCATACAGTTGGTGCTCCATATATGTTGGATGAGTGTATATACAAATAGGTGATGAATATATATGAGTATTTGGAGAAGACTAAAAGCACCTTCCAGGAGTGAGTTTTGCAGGTACCATGTGTGTGTGGGGTGCACCCCATATTGTTAAAAACTAACTATTGGGCTTCCTTCTGGGACATCAGCTTTGACTCCTCCCCCTACTTCATCTGCCAGAACCAATCAGTCCCCAGGTTCTGCTTGATGTCTCCCTGGTGTACCCCTCCTCTCCATCCCTTAATCCCCCTCTTTCTCTTGGATTTTTGCAGCAACTCCCACACAGGTTTCTCTGTCTCTAATTCCTTCTCTTCAAAGTGGTCCTATGAAAACAGAAAGCTAATTGTGTCATTTCTCTTTACCCCTCACCTCCACTAATGAACCTCCCATGGCTCCCCCTGGCTCTCTGGATAAAGCCCCACTCCTCGCCAAGGCTTCCTCCACCCAACCCCTACCTACCCACCCCTCAGCCTCACCTCCTGCCCCTCTCCTCACGTCTCTGCATGTTCTTTGGCCAAACTACTCTACATGATAGAAGTTAAGAATGTGCAAGCACAGACAGACCTGGGTTCAAATCCCAATTCTGCCGTGTACCAGCTGTGGGAGTTTGAAAACAAATCAATTCCCCTCTCTAAGCCTCAGTTACCACACATGGCAAATGGGCATCATTATACCATTTCATAGAGCCATTGTGAGGATTAAATGAGCATACGAGGGCTGAGCACAGCACCCGACACTCCCAGTAACCACTGTAGTTCTTATACTTTCCTGTGCCACAAAGAGCATTTCTTACTGGCAATCTTTTTTTTTTTTTTTTTGAGACAGAGTCTCACTCTGTTGCCCGGGCTAGAGTGAGTGCCATGGCGTCAGCCTAGCTCACAGCAACCTCAAACTCCTGGGCTCAAGTGATCCTCCTGCCTTAGTCTCCTGAGTAGCTGGGACTACAGGCATATGCCACCGTGCCCGGCTAATTTTTTCTATATATTTTTAGTTGGCCAATTGATTTCTTTCTATTTTAGTAGAGACGGTGTCTCACTCTTGCTCAGGCTGGTTTCGAACTCCTGACCTCGAGCGATCCTCCTGCCTCGGCCTCCCAGAGTGCTAGGATTACAGGCATGAGCCACCGCGCCTGGCCTTTGCTGGCAATCTTACCTATTCTTTGTGGCCTAACTCAAACGTCACCTCTTAGAGGAAACTTTCCTTGATATCCACACACCATTCCCCAAGTGAAATCAGTGTCACTTTCTATGAAGCACTTGTAAGATTGTTGGTTGTGTGCACTCTCTTTCCCTTGCCACCCCAAGAGTTCCCGGAGAGCAGGAACAACACCCTTCTTAATTCTAGCACAGTGCCTGGCGTGCAACAGGTACTCAATACTTGTTGGTTGAATTGAATGGAGTCACCACGGTCCGTGTCTTTCCTGAGCACCTTGCAGGAAAGAGCCCTGAATGATGAGACAGCTGGACTTTGCCGGGACCTGTTGCTGAGGCCCCCCCCAGCTCTGGGGTGGAGTATGTTGGGATGTGTGTGGGAGTGGGGGTGGGTGGAGGCAGCTCCTGACCTCTGAGCTCTTCTTTCCCTGCAGGACTCATGAGCCCTCCAAGGGCGGGAGAGAGGGAAGAGGAGGTGAGGCGGTCCAGGTGCTGAGTAGGGGTAGGGTGGGGCCGGAGCAGGAGCTGGGGTGTGGATGGGAGCTGGCAGACTCCAGCTCCCCTAACACCAGGGCTGGGCCTGGCAGGACAGGGCCTCACAGCCCGAGTCCCCACCCGCAATGCCCCACCTTATCCTGGCACCTGGATTAAGTGACTTTTCAAGTTGTAAAACTACATCTTGATTGCAAAGAAGGAAAATCCAAGCCTGGCCTTGTCTTGTCGCTGAGCAGGGAGAAGGGGGCGTGTATCCTTTTATTCTCCTTTCTGTGTAGGCAATACTTTGTAGTCCTGAGCATGTCAGAGAAGGTAACACTAGGTTTTGCAAACTTGGGTTAAAGTCACATTATCCCTAACCTTTGCTTCAAACCTCTTGGACTTTCTCTCACTTTGCCTTCACTCCTTCTGGCCTTTTCTCAGTTCTTCTAACACACCTTGCCCCTTCTCTCCTCTGGGCCTTCACACATACTCTTTTCTCTGTCTTGAATGTTTTTCCCCACCCCTGATAATTTTGTTTTATGGTTAGTACTTTGGATGCCCAAGAAATCTTTGTCTCTCCCAAGGTCATGAAGATATTCCCGTATGTTTTCTTCTAGAAGCGTTGAAGTGTTAGCATTGGCATTTAGGTCCATGATTGATCTTGAATTCATTTTTGTGTAGTGTGAGATAGGGCTGAGAATCATTCCCACTCTGTTAATTCCCATTCATTCTTTACAGTTCAGCTGATCCCTAACCTCCTCAGAGAAGTCTTCCTTGACCGCTCCCAAGCCAGAGCAGGTCCTCCCGCTCCATAGCCCATAGGACCCTCCACTTCATTGTAGCACTTGTCGCGATTGTAATTAAACAATTATTTGTGTAACTAGTTGTTTAATGTCTCATCTCCCCTACTAAACTGTGGTTCTGTAAGCTCTGTGCTTGTAACTGTCTTTTTAAAAAATCCTTTTACTAAACTATGCATGCAGAAAAGTGTACATATCAAAATGTACACTTTGGTATGAATTTTCACAAACTGCACACACCCGGGTAACTGGTACCCAGATCGAGACACAGAACATTTCCTGTGCTCAGAAGCCCTCTGTCCCTTCCAGCTAGGATTGTCTTTCTTTCTTATCTTTATATTCTTGGCACCTAGAATAGAGCCTGGAATTAGGAGGCTCTCAAAAAATCTTTGTTGAATGAATGAATTGGTTGGCGATGCCTAATTCTTCTTTAAAGAACTCAACACAGAATCCTATCTCAGCTCTAGCCCCAGCTCTGTGTGACCTTGAGGAGGTCCCTTCTGGCTCTCAGTGTGCTTGTCTATGAGATGGAAGTAGAGGGAGGGAGGTTGGATGAATAATCTCTTTGGGGCTTTTCCAGATATGGCATTTGGGGCAGAATTAACCCTCAGGGTTCTGACAGTACATTGTCAGGAACTATCTTGGTCTTTTGCTTGAAAATAAGAGCCTGGGAGGATTGGAAACTTGATCCACCTGCAGTGTTGGAAGCCTGGGCCTGAGTGTCAGAAGACCTGGGTTAGAGTCCTAGCCTGGTCTCTAGGTGACCCTGGGCAAATCTGTTCCCTTCCCTGGGCCTCTTGGGTTTCCTCATCTAGCAAGTGAGGGGTAGGTTGACCTCAAAAGCTTGAAGAGCAGTCATGCTGACCCCAGGCATCTGAGCGCTAAGGTTCAATTCCTGGTGCATGGGCAACTCTCTGGCTCTGGGCTCCTCCCTGCCAGGCACTGTGGGGGGAGAGGGGAGCACATGGAATGATACTGCCCTGGGGAGGGAACTCACAGCCTGGCCAGAGAGACCCGATGTTCAGCCAGGAACCAAATGGAAAATGGGCTAATGGTCCAAGTGATTCTCTGCGTGTGGGGTTGAAAGGAGAGGGGCCTGAGTGTTCCAAGTGGGGGTAGCAGACCTGGCGGCGGGGATGGGGGGAGACAGAGATGGCTTCCTGGGGGAGAAGTCTTTGGAAATTGGCAGGGCAGCCGAGGGGTGCTTCCCAGAGATGGGAGGAGGCAGGAAGAAGGAAATTGAGTCCAGGTGACCACATAGCAGCAGCTTGGCCAGGGAGTAGGAGGCGGGGGGGTGGCAGGAGCTTGGGCAGCCGCCACACAGCTGGGCCTTGGAGGGGAAGGGGGGACAGCCTCTGCCTTGGCCCTGGAAAAACGCCATCTTCTCAGGCCACAGGCTGGGAAGGAGGGCATAGTTTGGAGCTCAGGTCAGAGGGGCCTCACTCTGAATAGCCCCAGGGTCCTGCCCAGCTGTCCAGGGACTGCAGAACAGGGTGGGAACAGGGTCAAGCCCCAGTCCTCCAGCTTCTTCCACACGGTCAGCCTAGTGCCTTCAGGTTGGATCCCATTTCTGACTCTTTCTGGCTTGTTAACCAGGGGACACCCAGAGCAACTTCACTGTATTCCGCTCCTCAGGCAGCTGGCCGGGGCGGGTGTTTGCTAGCCAGGTTAAGGAACTGAGTTATAACTATGCTTATGGTACTAGGCAGCAGAGCCCAGCATTAAGAGCTTGACTGCCAGTGTTCAACTCCCAGCTCCACCACTCATGAGCTGTGCGGCCTTAGGCAAATCTCTTAACCTTTCTGTGCTACCATTTCATCATCTGAAAAGTGGGATGATGATATTACGTATAACATAGGGTCATTGTGAGGGTTAAATGAGATAATATATGTAAAACATTTAGATATAAAGCACTGCCACCTCAGACGCAGTAAAATAGGCTTTGGAGTCACTCCTCCGGCAGAGCCTCAGTTTCTTTAGCTTTAAAATGGGGCTAAAAATTCCTGCCTTTCAGGGCATTTGTGAAGATGAGTGAGGGCAAGCTGGGCCCTAACAAGCACCAGAGGCCTTTTCCTCCCACATTTCCTCCCCACCCCATTGCCTGCATGCCAAGCTATTCACCAACCCCTGGTGAACAGCTGCCCTTGGCCACCCCTCGGGCCTAAGAATGCACCCAACAGTGTGGTTTGGGAAGCGCCCACCCAGGCCCTGGAAGCCAGCTCAGGGGAGTCCAGGATCCTGGGTACCCTGAGGTGTCTAGGAGGGGGTCGTGGTGGGGTCTGGGTGGGCATGTCTTCTTGGCCTCCCTGATACTGCACGCCATGGAGAGGGACGCAGTGGCCCTCTGAAACACTGGGGCTCCTGCCTCCCCGGTTGCCTAGGCCTAAGGGCTGTACTAATTGAGAATCAATGACAAAGGCTGGCACAGTACATAGCTGACACTTGGAAATTAGTAAAAATGGTTGCCATTCGTTAGCTTCACAACAACCTTGAAAGGCAGGTACCGTGGAGCTCATTTTGAAGATGAAGAACTGGGACGCAGAGAGGTGGAGTCGCTTGCTGTATCTAAGGGCAGAACTGAGAGTCAAAGCTGAATCTATCTGATTCCAATGGAGCTGCTAACCAAGGGTGGGAAATCCTAAGGTCACCAGCAGATCCTTTTTGGGGCTGGGCCAGGAGCTGAGTGCTAGACTGGGCACAGTGTCTGTGTGCCTCAGGGTGATGACCAGACCCGCTTAGAAGAGGGAGGCTCGGCCAGTCACGGTGGCTCATGCCTGTAATCCTAGCACTCTGGGAGGCTGAGGTGGGCGAATCATTTGAGCTCAGGAGTTCGAGACCAGCCTAAGCAAGCGCGAGACCCTGTCTCTACTATAAATAGAAAGAAATTAGCCAAACAACTAAAAATTAAAAAAAAAATTAGCCGGGCACGGTGGCACATGCCTGTAGTCCCAGCTATCCGAGAGGCTGAGGCAGGAGGATCCCTTGAGCCCAGGAGTTTGAGGTTGCTGTGAGCTAGGTTGACACCACGGCACTCTAGCCCAGGCAAGAGAGTGAGACTCTGTCTCAAAAAAAACAAAAACAAAAACAGAAAAAAAGAAGAGGGAGGCTCAATAACTCAGTAACTTGTCCATGAGCTCATCTCACAACCCTCTAGTAACATTCTAGCTAAAGTTATTTATTCATTCTACACACATTTGCATACCCCAACGTGTGTGTGTGTGTGTGTGTGTGTGTGTGTGTATGTAGCCATGTGTAGTGCCCTGGGGACCCTGGATGAGTCAGTCTTGGACTCTGCCCTCCAAGCGCTGCTAGTCTGGTTGGGGAGGAAGATACATAGCTAGAAAACCTTCTTGTAGGGAACTGTGGAGTAGGGACTATGCATATGAGCTGTGGCAACAAACTGCCCGGGTTTAAGTCCCAGCTCTGTCACTGATTACCTTTGGGAACTGGGCCAGTCACTTTAACCTTTCCAAGCCTCAGTTTCACATGAGTAAAACAGGCATGATGATAAGATACTTTCTTATAAGATAGCCATGACGGGTGGGGAGTGATGGCTCATACCTATAATTCCAGCAGTTTGGGAGGCTGAGGCAGGAGGCTTGCTTGAGCCCAGGAGTTCAAGGTTACAGTGAGCCATGATTGTGCCATTGCACTCTGCCTGGGCAACAGAGCCAGACTCTGTCTCTTAAAAAAAAAAGAAAAGAAAAAGGTAGCCATGAGGATTAAGTAAGGTCATGAACATGGAATGCTTATATAAGGTCTAGCACCTAGAAAGAAGCATTTGATGAATATTAGCTACCTGTAATTAAATGTAATGGGGGCACAGAGGAGAAACTTATTCTTTTGGGGTAAGAGCGGTCCAGAGAGGCTTCTTGGAGGAGGGGACATCTGTGTTGGGCCCTTAAGGATGAAGAGTTCACCTGGAGAAGCGGGGAGGGCATTCCAGGAGGAATGTATTATGAGGACAAAGGCCCAGAGAGGGGAACGATATGACCTGGGTGGGTGTGGCTGAATGCCGAGTCGCCAGGAGGACTGGTAGGAAATGAGGCTAGAAAGGTGGTTTTGAGGGCCTCGAGTTCCACGCTACTGAGTTGGGACTTTAAAGGACTGGGGAGACGGCAGGATTTTAAGAGCTGGGAAGGGACAGGATTGTCCCTCTTTTAGAAAGATGATTCTAACTGCAGTGTGGAGAGTGGATTGAAAGGAGAGACTGGATGTCGGGGAGCAGAACCGAGCATGCTCCCCATGGGTTAAAGTCCCCCAATGCTCCCCACCGACCTCCAGATCAGGCTCTGGCCTCTGTGGCGTCCAGCCTTCCCACGTGCTCCTTCCTCTGCTTGGAACACCTTCCCTCTCCCTTTGCCCGGCTAACTCCTTGTCCTCCTTCGGGTCTCAGTTTAGCTAGGACTTCCTCCAGGAAGCTCTCCCAGACACCCCCGGTCTTGATGAGGCCCCCCTACTCCTCCCCCGTACTTGCAGACCTGCCGGACTGCTGTGTCCACAGGCCCATGCCAGGGCGCTCAATCCCTGATTGGAGGGGCAAATGGATAAGCCTGTTAGGGGCAGGTGTGAGAGTCGCAGTGAAAATGATGGGATCTGTGGTGGCAATGAGGAGAGAAGACACGTGACAGAATTGACAGGACACAGGAACAATGAGAGGTGAGCACGGGAGAAGAAAGCATTGGCAATGACTCAGAGGTTTTTTTCCTGCTTTGGATAAGCCCCATGCCTTTAACCAAGATAGGAAACATGGAGGCGGGGTGGAGGCAGGGAGGGAGGAGAGGTAGGGGCAGAGGGGCAGGGCAGAGCCTTCCCTTGGGAGGACACTGGGCCCTGGCACGGGCTGTTTCCTGCAATGCTCATCCCCTCTGTCTGCCCACTGGTGGATCCTCATCAACGTCCTTGACTGTCAAAATGTTGCCTCCTCAGAGAAGCCACCTTGAGCCTTCTAAATTTTTTTTTTTTTTTTTTTTGAGACAGAGTCTCACACTGTTGCCTGGGCTAGAGTGTCGTGGTGTCAGCCTAGCTCACAGCAACCTCAAACTCCTGGGCTCAGGAGATCCTCCTGCCTCAGCCTCCCGAGTAGCTGGGACTACAGGCATGCGCCACCATGCCCAGCTAATTTTTCTATATATTTTTAGTTGGCCAATTAATTTCTTTCTATTTGTAGTAGAGACAGAGATCTTGCTCTTGCTCAGGCTGGTTTCGAACTCCTGACCTTGAGTGATCCAACCGCCTTGGCATCCCAGAGTGCCGGGATTATAGGCGTGAGCCACCGCGCCCGGCCTGACCCTTCTAAATATTTTAAGCTGCACCCCCTACAAATCATCCTTTACCAACAACTCTCTCCATTTCCTCCCAACTCTCACGATTGTCATCGTGTATCTCTTGATTTGTACTTTGTTTATAAAATGTCTTCCTGGCTAGGTTGGAAGTTCCATGGAGGCAGGGATATTGCTCGTTTTATTGACCCTGTATACCTGGCGGGTTCCCTGGCACATAGTAGGTGCTCAAAAAAAGATAGGTTGAATGAATGAGTGAATGACTGAATGCTGTGGAAAGGAATTTGACTCTCAGCCACCAGGGGATGGGGAGCCATGGAAAGTTCTTAAGGAAGGCAGTGTCAGGATTCAGCTGGTGTTTTAGAAAGCTGGCCCTGGTGGCTGTGTGGAAGAAGGACTGGGGAGGGAAGGCAGGCAACTAGAGGAGGGGGAATTGAGGAGCCACTGGGGGAGACAAAGACACAGCACCTGGGCCTGGGCCTGGGAGCCCCCCTGCCTGTGAGGGCCCTGAGCCCCTCCCAGTCCTTCCCCAACCCCCTGCCAGGCCTGTTGTCTCTGAGCCCAGTGGCAGGCGGTGGGAAGAGCAGGGCTGGCAAAGCTGACACTCACTAATCACGGCCCTCACCCCAGAGCCGCACTGACTGTCTGGTCTCCATGGAGACACGGCAACCTCCGGCCACTTGTTAATGGCAGATCAACAAGGCTGCAGCAACAGGGACAGGCCTGACCAGCGTGCCCAGCTCTGCACCACCCGTCCCAGCTTGGGTCTCTGCAGCAAACCTCAGGGGCGCCAGGGTTGGGGGACAAGACTGGAGGTCTGGTGGCTGGGAGGCTCCCCCCATCCCTCCAGGGCCCCGCCTCCCCTGGCACTGCCAAGCAGCGAGAGGGCAGAGGCAGCCTCTGCCTGGGCTGACTCCTCCGCAGGGCTGCTGGGAAGCTGAGCTCATGCAGGTCACCCAGGCAAGGCCAAAGGGCTGGAGGGGGATGGTGCAGAGTCGAGAGGGGACCTGCCCACATCCCACACACCAGCAGAACGAGGGGGGTGAGCTTCGCCTGCCCTGACAACCCTCTGCTCTGCTAGCCTGAGGCAGGGGCCCGATTGGGAACCATCTGTCCAGAACCTCTTCCTAGTGCACTGTCACTACATCTGAAATGCCACCATTAGCAATTCGCTCCTTCGGGAGGCAGCGTGGCATAGCACAAAAAAACACTGGCTTTGCAGTCACGCAGGCCTGGGTGTAAGGCATGGCTGTCTCTTTACCTCTAGCGCTCCCTTCTCCGTCTGTAAAATGGGGCTAACTCGCTCTTCCTAGCAACCTGAGCTCAATATCTGTGATGCCTCCCCCAGAGGCCTTTCTTCACCCCCACGGCCTGGCTGCAAGCCTTCCCCACAGTCCCCAGGACAGATCCCATGGCGTGCTCCACCCTCCTGCAACTGTCCCACACCTGTCCTTCCCACAGACTGAGCCTCGTGGGGCTGGGCAGAGTGAGCATCAGGAGAGGGTCGAAGGAGGTGGGGGGCCTCCCTCTGCCTTTCATCTTCCTTTCTCCTCCTTAGCACCCTCCTGGGGCGGGGGGGGTAGGGGGGCGCTAAGCCCCTGGAGCACTGGTTGAAGGCCTCTCTTCCCTTCTCTCCTTCATACCTCTGTTGGTCCATCTGTCTGTCCATCCATCAGTATTGCAAACACTCCCCAAACCCCTCTCTTACGTAAGGTCCCAGAGAGGCTGCAGGTGCCACCCCAGCCTGCAGGAGAGACAGGGGCTAAATTCCCGGGGTCCAGACACCTTTGGCACACCCCTGGCTGGCTGAGGACCTTGGCACAGCCGCCTCCCCACACCGTATTTTTCTTTGGTCACTCTCTAGGCAACAGTGCAAGCTGAAAGGGCCCTTGGAAATCAGCTCGTCCAATCCATGACAGCCAGCCAGATGAAGAAACTGAGGCCCAGAGAGGCCCCAGAGCCCATAGCAGCTCCATTTTTGAGCTGACAATGTACCGATTATGTGAGCCTGTTTGGGAGGTGGCTTTTGGCTCCCTTGGCCCTGCTGACAGCTGTGTTCCCAGCGGCAGCTGGAATGCTGGTGGGAGGCCTGTCTGGCCTTTGTACCCTAACTCCCCAGGGCAGAACCAGGTGGCTCTGGTGGGGCCCAGGGCTGGGAGGTAGGGTGGGGGACAACTCTGACGGGGCAGTTAGGGCCTGGGAAGGCTGGAAGATAAGGGAGGCAGCATTGTTTTAGCGACTAAGTCAGAAGCCCTGAGCTCCTGTCACTGCTCTGCTGCTCACTTGCTGGGTAAACTTGGGTGCGTCATTTGACCTCTCTGAACCTTAATTTTCTTATCTGTAAAATGGTGCTACCTTCCTGGAATGAAAACATTTTGTCAATGGGGGTAGCTGTACAGAGGTGAGGCATTTCTATTGTTGGGCTGAAAGGGAGAGACTCGAGAGGGGAAGGGACTCGCCCAAGGCTACAGAGTGAGCCCACGGTCTTGCTCCTGTGAGTTCTCTGCACAGAATTGGATAGGAGGATTTGAAGCCGGAAGAAATGTCCAGTCCATACTGTTCACTTGCTGAAGGAGGAAATGGGACCAGAGAGGGAACAAGTTGTCCAAGGTCACCCAGTGAGTCTGGGGCCAGCGTGGGCCCAGAGCCCGGGCTGTGCACAAGGTCCCCCTGCCCAGCTGCCTCGCTTGCTCATCCAGCCCCCTTGGTTTTGTCTCCCCCAGTGAGTGGGCGCAGAACACGGGCCCAGCTTCCTTCCTGCCTCCCTGCCCGCCGTCTGCCACGTTGGCAGCCGCCTGCAGCCTTCTCGCCCCTGCTGCTGCTGCTGCTGATGCGGCATCAGCCGAGACCAACCCGCCGAGAGATTGCCCAGAGCGGCCAGGGCTGCCGGAGCTGGGGCTGGGCTGGCTGACTCTGCCAGACGAGAGGGAGCGAGCCAGCCGGTGGAGGGAGGGAACAAGGGCTGAGCCAGCCCCCAGCCTTCCCAGCCATTCCCCACCCTCACCAGCCAAGGGAGGGAGGCAGGAGGCTGGGGTTGGGGGCCAGGGGGCTGGAGGTCTGACAGTGAGGTTCAGATAGCTGGGTCTGTTCATGTGAGTGTGTGCACACGTATGTGTGTGCATGGAAGAGCATGTTGGGGTGATCTGTGAGTCTGTGTTTGCCTCAATGTGCACAGGTGATACTAGGTGTATGAGCTTGTGCCAACACAGGGGCCACTGTGTGTTTGTGTGAGCAAAAGCAGAAGCTGTGTGTGTCCTGGGTTCAAACACAGGCCCGTGTATAGAGAAATGCTGGGTCTAGCAGTGTGTGCACATGGAAGCTGCCGTGCACCATGACAGTGACAAGAAATCCGTGTATGCACAAAAGGGTCAGTATGTGTGCCTGCGCTTGTGTGCGTCATGTCTGGGTGTGTTGGGAGCCACTGTGAATTTGTTACGGTGTGCAAGAGGATAACGCCATAACTGTGGGTTTGAGCTTGTCTGTGTGTGCACAAGGGACAGTGATTGTGAGTGCATTAGAGAGCGCTGTGTGCAGTTGTGACTTTGTGCATGTCTCCATGCCCAGGAAGACACTCTGTAATGGCATGGGCTAGTCCAAACGACCAGGGTTTGGGCATGGGGTGTCTTCGTGCCCAACGGACTTTGGATGTGTGGTTATTGATGTAGGGGGACACTGTGTGTGACTGCATATGCTTGGCTGTGTGTACGAGGGAACAGGCAGCACAGGCATTGTGTGGCTGTGGCTGCATTTATGCAGGGTGGTGGCGGTGGTGGCGGTGGTGGTGCAGTGCAGAGGGATGCTGTGCTACAGGTTTGCACTTGTTTTTCTGTACAGCAGGGCCCTGCGTGTGACTGTGTTTGTGCGTGTCTGTGAGCACCGTGTGCTGGAAGCTGTGCGTGCCTCTGAGTCTGTGGTAAGCTGAGTGTAGGAGGGGGAGGGAGTCCATGGCTGTGTTTGTACTTGTCTGTGAGCCCGGGGTCAGATGCGCTCCATGTGCTACCTCCTGTGTGCACAGGTGGCCGCTGTGTCCAACCGTGTCTTTGTGTGTTTCGGGTCGCCTGAATGTGCACAGGCAGAGGACGTGGAGGGGGGATTTGAGTGCGTGCCTGTGCAGGCCCCTTTAACGTGGCAAGTCTAAGAAATGTCGGCCTTCTTGGCAGCAAATCTGGGCTTGGTTCCACTGGGGGTGTCTGCAGAGAGGGGCTCTTAGAAGGGACGTGCTTGAGCGAGAGAGACAGGAAGGGAAGGGGGGGGGCCAGCCCCAGCTCGGGGTTTCCAGGAGGGAAAGCCAGACATTGGAACTTGTCAACGCTACCTCCTTCCCTGCCCCCACCTTCCCACTGCTGCCTCCCCTCCTGGCGCCTGAAGGCTGCTGGCAGACAGACAGACACACAGACAGTGCACACATAGACTGGCTCACAGGCACAGAGCCAAAACCTGAGCCCCTAAATACACAAGCCTGGACACTGAGGTCCAGAAAGGGCAAAGGAAGTGGCTGAGTCTTGGAGGAGCACATGTGTTTATATGTGTTGGGGGCAGAGGGTGCTGTTGGCCTCTGGTGCTTCAACCCAGACCACAGCCCAGGCCTGGGAGTGGTGGAGTCTGCTGGGGGAGCCTCTGGGGAGAAGGGCTTTTATGGCTTCCAGCTCCTCTCCCTGTTTACACAACTGCTGCAGTATCCTTGAGAGTACCATTGCTTCAGAAATCACCTACTGCATCTCCCTGTTTGTGCAGAGGCAGCAGAGGCCCAGAGAGGGACAGCAGCTGACCCAGGTCACACAGTGAACCGGGACTGGAACCCAGAGCTTCTCCCAGCTGTGTCTGCTGTGCACGTTGGCCCACCCATGGGCCAGTTAGTCCTATCCTTCCCTTGGCCCATTTAGCTCTTTCTCCCTCCCAGGTCTTCAGGATATGACAATGACCCCTTTTTTTGTCCCAAGTGATATGTCTGTCTGCTCGTTAGTTCATTTGTTTGTCACAGGGCTTCAATACCCTCTGGCAGAACCCGGGAGAGGACAGCTACTGGAGAGGTAGGGGTAGAATGGGGAGATAGAGAAACAAAAAGAAAGGATTTCTAGAAGAAAGGAGGAGAAGAGAGCAAAGGGAGGGAGCTGGGGGCAGATCTGGGAAGCACAGACTCTGACTCTGCCTCCAGCCTGGGCTGCAGGGGCAAGCTCTGAGCTCAAGGAGAGTCCTGCCTTTTGGGGACATGGGATAGGGACCCCAGGGCTTCTCTAGGGCCTGGGCTCAACACCCAAACGCTGGGGGCAGCAGGGTTGGAACCTTAGGGGCAGCATTCTGGGTGCCCGTGTGGGGTGCAGTGACCACACTCACCTCATGAAGAAAGGAGGGAGGGGGCTGTGGGTGGGCAAATTGGACACAAACCAGAGTTTACGTCGACTGAGGGTGTGTGGCCTCTTTGGAGCATGGCTGTTGGGTGTGTATGTGAAGTTGTATGTTAGGGCTCTGCGTGTACACATGTGAACGTATGACAAATAGGCTGGGACTTCACTGGGGGAGGGAAGGAGGACTGCAGGGATGTGTGTCTGTGGTAGTGTGTGTGTGTGTGTTGGGGGGAGTTGTGTGAACCTGCATTTACATGCTCTTGTGGGGGCTGTGTCTATCCAGTATATGTAGGTAGGTAAATTGTATAGCTATGTACAACCACTTGTGTGTGGGGGGGTCTGGATTTATGTGTATCATCTGTTTGTATTGCATGATTATTTACATGTGAAGTATGTAATTGCATATGTGTGTAGCTGTGTACACATGTCTGATTGTTGTGAGGTACCTGTGTAGATTTTCCTGTATGAATCTTGACCATGGGTTGTGTGTGTGGTTGTATTTGTGGAGCAATGAACTGTCAGGAAGTTGCTCACATGTGTGGTGGTATATTTTGGAGGATTAGGTTATGTGTGTGGTTCTTGAAGCAGTACTTTATTTTTTGCTCCTTTTCAAACCTCCCCCATCCGAATGCAAACTATAAAGCTGAAATCTTTATCTATTTTGCTCATGGTACCTCTGCTGTCTAGAAGAGTGCCCAACGCATAGTAGGCACTGAATACACAGTTTTTGAATGAATGATGAACAAGTATGTAATAGGTATGAATCGGGGGGGTGTGTCTGGGTATGTGAACGGATACATTTTTTGTGTGTCCAGGTGTGTGAGGTTTCTGACACAAGTAGCATGTAAAACAAGTATGTGCACAGGTGCACGTGTGTCTAGGTGTGTGACTGTGTGCCTGAAGCTGTGCCACTTCTGTGAGCATTGCAAGTGCTGGGGGAGGCGGCTGTGTGCGTGCACAGTTGCGTGTGCGTGTGCATGGGGGCGGGAAGGCGCTGTCGGCTTCTCCCAGCCTTCAGCACTCACTCAGCTTCACCCCAGGTCGCCTGCTGCGAAATGTCAGTGGCAGAGAAGCTAAAAATATCTGCTCTCCTCCTTCTGCTCACTGCTTGGGCTGATGGGACTGTGGGGCCCCAGCCTGCCCCTTGGGCCCTGGGGGGAGGAGGAACTGCTGGATGGGGGGCGGGGTGGGGGGAGGAAGGGAGGCCCTCCTCAGAGCACACCCTGCCCCCTTTCCTCTTGGGCTCCAAAGCCAGTCTCCAGCCTCACCTCTTTCAGGAAGCCTCCAGGAGCCCCTCCCTCCCCCTCCCCCCAGAGCTGCCATATGCTAGCGTGTGTACGTGTACGTGTGTCTGTCTGTGGTGTCCAGAGCTGCCTGGGAGGGAGATATGGCCTTCATCAGACTGGTGCTCCTCGGGGCAGGACTGTGCCTCTTCTGCCAGTCCAGGGCCTCCAGAGGACTGAGGCTCGTCTCAGCCTTCAGACAGGGGGCTCTCAGGGAAAAGGCTGGTGCTGTCTCTTTCCTAACACTGAGGGTTAGGGTTGCAGCCCAGACCATACACAGACAGGTTCATCTGGCCCTGGCCAGGGGCCACTAGGGCTTTTGACCTCAGGATGGATCTGCTGCTGCTCAGAGCTTGTGGGTAGGGAGGAGTCTCCGCACACCACACCCCAGGTTGGCACGCGTTTGTGCTATGGGTACTTGTGTGGGTGCAGGTGGGGCATGTCAGGGCCCGTGGTCCTTTAGGGACCTGTGCCTCTTCACATGTTGGGCTCCTGGGTGTGTTTCTGCCTGTGTCAGTGTGGCAGTGAATGCCTGCCTTGGACATTGTGGTCAATCAATATAAGTTTTAGAGGATGAGTTGGGAGGATGGCTTTGAATCCAGGAGTTCAAGTCCAGCCTGGGCAACACAGTGAGACTTCATCGCTTAAAAACATTTTGCTGCATTGTGTGTTTCTGTGCTCTTATGTGTGCATACGGGTGACTCTGCATGTGGGCTTCTGCCTTTCGTCATGCAGGCCTGCAAACACTAGCAGGAATGAACTGCGTTGATGCGGGAGTTGCTGGTGTTAAAACGTGTGTGTGTCAGTGTGCTGGAGTGTGTGTTTCTGTCAGATGGTCAGTGCCTGTTTGTCCTCTGTATCAAGATGTCTGTGGGTGTATCTGTGTGTCAGTGTTTCATTCACTTGCTCACTGTGCTTCTGTGTGTTTGTGTGTCTGCTTACCTGGATGTCGTCATGTCTGCGGGCATCTCCGTCCCTGTGTTGTGTGCCTACATCAGTTTGATTTTGCAGGTCTGTCCATCCCTGTGTCCCTGTGTCTGCTTGTGTTCTCTGTGTGGGTTGGAATCTGCCTCCCCCCTTTTTTTAGTCTTCCACGATTTCTGTGTGGAAGGCCTCAGGCAGAGTGTGTGCCTGTGTGTGTGTGTGTGTGTATACACCAACTTTCCCCAGCCCCAAAGCCTCCAGCCCTGAGATCTGCCCTCCCACTCTTTCTCTGTTGGACTTGAGGTGGGAGCTGAAGCAAAGAGGGCAGGCAGGCACAGAGCCCACCACGACAGCCGGGGGCCGGGGGCCAGGTTGCCACGAGGGCCCTGCCTCAGCTTTCCTCCAAGCAAGCGCTAAGCCAGAGCCTCGGTTACATGTAAACACCAGCTGTGTCAAGACTGCGCAGCTTCTTCTAGGTCAACAGACAGCTGTGGGGTTGCTAGGCAACCGCCTGGCTCCCCCCCAGTAGGCCCCCTCCCACTGCCTCTACCTGCAAGCCCTCTGCAGGCTCCCCCCACCCCAGGATGGGCCTCACCCCTCCACGCCAATTAGCGCAGCAGGGGCGGAGGGGGTAGGGGTCAGGGCAGCTCTGGGACTGGAATCAGGTACAGGAGCTGTTAACCCTTCATGTGCCACCACCCTCCCCCAGTCCTCAGTGTGCTTCTCCAGACCCCTCCCTCCACCACTCAGATTAGGGCCGGACAGAAGTGATAAAGAGCAGGTCCTGAGAGACTGGGGGACCGCAGAGCTGTGGCTGCAGCTCCCTCCACCCCCAGGGGTCACACCAGGGCTGAAGAGATGCTGGGAGCACATGGAGAAAGGATTGGTCAAGTCCCCTCCCCTTCCCCAGCCCAGCCTGGGGAAAGCAGACTGTAGGGCGCTGTGGCAGCGAGGGGTTAAGTTCCCCCTTTACTTCCCCTGTCCCGCCCCCTCCAGGATGGCCACCCCATTTCCAAGGCAGCACCTGCGCTCCCAGCTGCCATGCGCGGTTGGTGCCTGAGCCCAGGCCAGGCAGCCCCCGCAGCGCCCCGGGCCCTACCCCTGGCCGACCCTGAGCCTCCCTTTCCCCTGCCCCGGCCTTCTCTGGGGGACGAGGGGAGGCAGGGCCTCCAGGCCTCGGGCGAGGTGCTCAGGCCCTCCGAGTTGGGTGCGTGGGCCGAGGCCGCGGGCCGGGGGGACCGCCAGAGCTGGAGGAAGGAGTTGGAGGAGGTAGCCCGGCTGGCAGGAGGGCAGCGTGGGGGCAGCGCCAGTGGCCGCCCCATTAGTATGCGGCCGCGCTCTGCGCGCCATGGCAACCGCTCCCCCCGCGCCGCGCCAGCCGGGCAGCCCCGGGCGCAGCGTGCACCTCTCCTCCCACAGGTGGCGGCGCGCACGGGCACACACGCACGCTCAGCCCAGGCGCCTAGAGGAGCGCCCGGGGCGCCAGGTGCGCTGGGCCTCCCTGCCCCCATCCAGCCACCTAGGGGCGGGTCCCCAGGTGCTCCAGAGTGAGCTCTGAGGGAGGGGTGTGTACCTGAGGGTGTTCTTCTGCCAGTGCCAGGGTGTGTCCCTCAGTGCGTCCCTCAGTTTGCCTGTTGTGCCTGTCTCTGATTGTCCTTGAGAGTATGTGCCTGTCTGTGCTCAGTTGCCTCCTTATCCCTGAATGTCTATGGCTCTGAGTGTGATTGCCACGATAACTAAGTGAACCTGTGCCTTTGAATATTTGTGTTCCAGTGTGTGATTGTGTCTGTGTGTCTGTATGTGCCCGAAGCTGTGTGTGAGTGCATCTGTGTGCATGTTGGTCGCTCTGGGTTTTCCTCTGGAGGAATGCCCCAGGTGTGTCTGTGACTATATCCGGGTGTGCCTGGATGAGTATTTGTGTGTGTCTTTGTATCTGAGCATATGTCTGTGTGTGTGTGATCTGTTGACATCTGCACATGACCGTCTGTGTCTGGCATCCTTGTGTGTTTCTGGGTGTGGCTGTGTGTTGAATTTTGCACCTGTGTATATTTCCCTCCAGATGTCCTCTGGCATCCCTCTCTCCATGTATGTCATTGTGTGTCCCTGTGAGCGCCCTGTGTCTCCTGGAGAGTGACTGTGTGTCCAAGGGCTGCTGGCTCTTTGCCCTCCTCGGCTTCACTCCCTGCTGCCTGAGTGAGCCGACACCTGCTCCCTGAGCACTGGGCCCCTCCCCCCACCTGGCAAGGACAGAGAAGGACACAGAGACAGAGGCAGACATGGAGGCAGAGACAGAGACATGGAGGGAGATCCAGAGCCAAGTAGGCTGGAGAAGTGGAGGTCCAGAGTCATGTAATCAGCCTCAAAGCCCAAGACCCGGAAGAGAGGAACAGAGATGCCAAGATCCGGACATTAGAGAGAGGGAGGCTCAGTCACACCAAGACCCAGAGCACCAAGTCCGGAACTGCTGAAACAGAACAGAGATCAAGGATGTGGCTCCCCAGCCTCCCTTCCTCTCTCCCTCCCTCCGGCTCTAGAGTTTCCAGCCCCAGCTGTGCCTCCCCCACATAGCCACAGCACAGTTTTCCAGGCCCTGGGACTGGAACCCAGCCTCCTCACAGCTGGCCCTATGTGTATGTGTGTGAGTGCATGTGCCACAGCTGTGTGATGTTTTGGGCTGGTGTCTACCTTGCACACAGCCCTCCCCCATCACAACACCCCTTTTTCCCACTGTTGTCCACATGTCACAGGCCTGGATCATGCACACCTTTACACACATGCCACAGTCAGCCACACTCATCCAAACCCAGAAACATGCCTTGGGCCTCCCTCTCTCAATCACATCCGCACACAGGGCCTGAAGACCCAGCATGTACAGCCACACCAGCAAACTTCTCAAGGTCCTAAGCTCTGCCAGTCAACCCTCATTCCCCCCTAAGCAACCCCCAAGGGGTTCCAGAGCCCTGCCACTCACAGGGGAAGACACATGACTAACACATGACCATCGACACAGTCGATTGCATCTGACTGTACACTCAAAGGTGGGGATCTGTCCTCCTTGTTCACTGTTGTACCCCCAAGTGCCTGGGAGAATGGAAACTTGTAGGTGCTTAAGAAACACATCTGAATGAATGTGTTCACTTGGGGTCTCTCAGAGAACCCATAGTAATTTATAGTCACTTAGAGTGAAAAACGCTAATGAATACCACAGTGTACACACACAAGAAGGCACCATAAATACAGGTGTGCAAACAGCACAATCGCTGAATTAGAGGTTCTCCACTTTGGCTGCACATTAGAACCACCTGAGGAGCTTTTAAAAATCCCAACGCCCAGCCCCACCCCAGACCAATAAAATCAGAATCTCTTGGGGTAGGACTCAGGCATCAGTATTTTGAAGCTCTCCAGGTGATTGCTTTCTGGGGTCTAGAATCCCTGATCTAGATGAATAGACTTGAGAATGTTGACCCAGAAGTTATTAGCAGGGATGGGAGCAGAGAGACTCCTGAACCAGACTGCTTTGTTGGGCTCTGGTGTCACCGCTTACGCACTGAGTGGTCTTTGTAAATTACCTCTCTGCACATGAGTTTCCTGTCAGTAAAATGGGGATAATAATCTTTAGGATGAAGCCTCATAGGATTGCTACTGAGGCCGAATGCGTTAATATATATGCAAAGTTGTTAGAACAGCTGGTATACAGTAAGTGCTATAATTTTTTGCTATTATTTCTATCATTTATATATTTTTTAATTGGATGGCTTAATTTTTGGATTTCATAAGATTTTTTTTTCCCCTTAAAACTGTTATAAGGGCCCGGTGTGGTGGCTCATGCCTGTAATCCTAGCACTCTGGGAGGCTGAGGCTGGCGGATTGTTGGAGCTCAGGAGTTTGAGACCAGCATGAGCAAGTGCGAGACCCTGTCTCTACTAAAAATAGAAAGAAATTAGCTGGATAACTAAAAACGTATAGAAAAAATTAGTCGGGTATGGTGGCGCATGTCTGTGGTCCCAGCTACTCGGGAGGCTGAGTCAGTAGGATTGCTTGAACCCAGGAGTTTGAGGTTGCTGTGAGATAGGCTGATGCCACAGCACTCTAGTCCAGGTAACAGAGTGAGACTCTGTCTCAAAAAACAAAAACAAAAACAAAAAAACCAAAAAAAACTGTTATGAGGCTGGGCGCAGTGGCTCACACCTGTAATTCTAGAACTTTAGGAGGCCGAGGTGGGAGGATCGTTTGAGCCCAGGAGTTTGAGACCAGCCTGGGCAATAGCAAGACCCCATTTCTATACACACACACACACACACACACACACACTAGCCAGGTATGGTGGCATGTGCCTATAGTCCCAGCTACTTGGGAGGCTGAGGCAGGAGGATTTCTTGAGCCCAGGAGTTGGAGGCTGCAGTGAGCTATGATGATGCCACTGCCCTTTAGCCAGGGTGCAGAGCAGGACCCTGTCTCAAACAAACAAACAAAAAAACCAAAAACAACAACAAAAACTGTTATGAAAAAGCAAGGGCTTGGAGTCTGGGCGGACCTACTTCTGCTACTTTCCATGTAATCTTGGACAAGTCACTCTCCATGTCTGTGAACCTGTATTCTCATCCGTAAATGAAATGAGTATCTTTGCCTACCTCAAGAATTGTTTTGAATTAGAAACACCTCAGGGAAGTGTTTAATAAATGGTGGCAAAACCGAAGTATCTAGTAGCCACATTGCCTCTGCATTCTGGGATCAGTGTGGCACTGTGGCTGCGGTAGGGCCCCAACCTCTGAAAACAACAGAACCAAACGAGGTGACCCACAACCCGGCCCTACAGCAGGATCTCTGCTGCCCTTTCTCAGAGGCCCAAGGGCACAGAGATCCTTCCATCCCAAAGGCCCTGGCAGACCTCCTGAGTTTGGTCTCCAAAATACAACTTGGCCCTCCTCACCCCTTACTAAGCAGCGGACACTAGGCGGAGGCCCCTCCCTGCACCTCTCATGGAGTCCCTTTCTCCTCAGCAAGCCTCTCCCATTCCTTCCCTGGGTTCCCATCTCCCTCCCGAAACTCCCATTTCCTTCCTGGGTCTCCTTTTCCCACCCCAATTCCTGAGCCCTGGGGCCCACAGCCCTTCACTGCCCTTCCTCCTCCTCTCAGGACCATCTCATGTTGAGCCCCGCTCCCCCGCCCTCACTGAAACCTCTTCTGGGCCCTCAGCCCGCCTTCCCGGGCCCCACCCTGATTCCCTCACAGCCAAGGCGCCCAGCCCGCCCCACCTGGACAGCCTGCCCACGTCTCTTCTGCTTCCTCAGCAGCCGCTGAACACACTCATTTTCTCCCTGCAGGCGATTCTTGGGGCTGAAAGCAGCTTCTCTTGGGCTGGCCGATCCCAGCCTCACCCACTGGCTTCTCTGGTGCCACCCACCCCTCCAACCAGCCTCCACCCTGCCTCACAGTGACCTTGCCAAAGCCCTCTCCCATCCCTAAACACACAGTCTATTCCAAACAGATTCAGCTGTGTGTGGCTTTTACCTCCTGCCACTCTCTCACCTCTGGGCCTTTGCACATGCTCTTTCCTCATCCGAGAACTCCCCCACTTTTCTGCCTAGCACCCTAGCCCGGCCCCCTGACCGTCAGGGGCTCCTACTGCTTCCTGCACCTACTTCCAACTCTGTACTAGATTGTGGGCTTGAGTGTTGTGTTGATGTCTTCCCTCTCAGCAACAGGAAGAGGAGGAGGATGTCTTCATCTCAGTCTTGGGGACACAAGGAGGGGACTTGGTGGGTGGATGAGCCTTTACAGCCAGCACAGAGGCTACAGTTTTAGGGGATTGTGACCTGAGTCCTCCTGCCTCTTCTTTCAGACTGGGGAGCCCAGAAGGTGGGGGTGTGTTTCCCCTCTGACTCTTCTCAGTCCTGGGCCTTGCTGGTTGGCAAGGGCAGGCCACGTAGAGCCGTCCCTTGGTATCTCCCCGAGCTTCGCTGAGGATGGACATGGAGAAGCCACACTCAGCAGAGCTTTAATATAAAATGGGTCTATGGGAACAACTGCTTCCTAAAGACCAGGGGGACCACAGTAGGCATTATTTGGGCAAGGGCAGCCAAGAGCTCCCCAAAGTCAGGGAGGGGGAAACAGCTTTGCTCTTCCAGTCCCACCAGAAATAGGCAGAGGATCAGGAGTTTTCTTTTCAGTTTGCCAAAGCTGGGAGGAAATACAGACCCAGCACTTGGGGTTCAGGGGGAACAAAACATTGCAGCAACTGGCCTGGTCACACCATGGGTTCTGCATAAGCAGATGTGAGTGTGCTGGGGCAAAATGGGGGGCCTGGAAGCAGAGCAGATCCAGGACCTGGGGCGAATGGGAGACACACAAACAGGGGATACTCTCGTCCTAGTGGAAAGCGAGGTTGGGGGGAGTCCTGCAAGGGTTCTGGAATGAGCATTGCGAAGAGAGATGTCCCTGAACCGGGGTAGAACTGTGGGGCCCAAAGGCCAGGGAGACATAGGATAAAAGAAGGGACTAAAGGCAGAGACCTGGGACCTGGGACAGAATGAGGGAGTCCAAGAGCAGGAGACCCAAGACTGGTATATAATGGAGGCTCCTCAGGGACAGGAAACTCAGGATTTGGGGATATAAAAAAGGGCTCAGAGAAAGGGAGACCTGGAACTTGGGATAGAATGTGGCTTCTAGGAGGGAGACCCAGGATCTAGGGCAAAGTGAAGGTCCAAGAGGCAGAATCCCTGGACCTGGGACAGAATGCAGGGACCAAGGACCATGAAGTCCTCAGGAGCTGGGTGGGCAGTTCAGCAGAGGCAGGAGAGGCCCAGGGCCCGGGGTGGAGTGGGGGTGTGTGTCCCAGATTTCAGGCAGGAGGGAGAACTCAGTGGCAGGGAACACATGTACGTATGTATTTCAACTCCTTTGAGGGACCAGTGGCTGGTGACAAAACCCAGCCCTGTCCCTTCCATTCCATCCACCCTCACTCACCCCCCTTTCACAAGACACAAGGTTGGTTTTTTTTTTTTTTTTTTTTGCTTTTTTTCATTTCTTTTTAATACAAACTTGGATCTTTGGGTGTGTCCTGCCAACATAAAACAACAAAAACAACAAAAGAATAGAAAACCCAAAAGAGTGAAAAAAAAGAAAGAAAAAAAAAAAAGCTCCCGCAAGAGGTTCTTCTCCCTCCCCCCCACCATGCGAATTTGCACACCACGGGACCACAGCAGGTTTACAGAATGCAATATACAATCCACGATTTATAATAAAACAGTATATACAATAAATAGGATATTGTTCATTTTTGTCAAACGACCTGTAGATAAATTTCTCAGTGCATACTTGCAGGGGCTCTGGACACCTTGGGGCCCCGCTCGCAACCTCTTGCACACGCTCTCGCTCGCTCGCTCTCTCTCTCTCTTTTTTTTGTCTTTTTCTAAAACTGTGTTTTGTTTTTAAGTTTTGTACATTTTTAAAAAGTATTTACAATTGCTGGTTTTGTGCAGAAAGGGCTCACCTTCGGCTTCTGCGTGGAGGAGATGGGCAAGAAGGGGTGGGGGGAGATGGGGCTGTGGGGGGCACAGGGGGGCAGGGTGGGAGGCAGAGGGGCAGGCGCTCCTGCCAGAGGACGATGTGGACGCGGGGAGGGGTCTTGGTGTTGGTTTTCTGAAAGCTGCAAAGAAACACAAGAGAAGAGGCAGAGGTCAGCCACAGGAACACACTCTGAGCTCTGAGATGGGGAGGGGGGGGCCAGGAGGGAGACCCCCCCCACCTAATTCCTGCCAGGATTCTGGGTGACACTAACTGCATTATTCCTTCTCCCAGAAAACTTGGACTGTGGGACTGCTTCTGGCCCTCTCTTAGCTCAGTTTCCCCATCTGTCAAACAGGCATGTTCAAGCCCTACACCAAGAGGTAGAGGCAGTGCTGGGTGAGGAGTCAGGGTTCCAGGCAGTGGGATTTGTTAAGAGTTGGAACTCTAGAGTCAGACACAGCTGAGTTCAAATACCAGCACCATCACTTAATAGCTCTATGACCTTGGGAAGTCACTGAACTTCTGTGAGCCTCAGTTTGCTCATCTGTACAAAGGGGATAACAGAACTACCCCATAGGTTTATTAGGAGGATTTAGTGGTTTAAGGTAGATGAAGCCTGATACGTAAGTGCATAATAAACGATACTAATTACTATTTGTTATTACTTTCCTGGTGCCAGCTGGGCTCTCCAAACCTGTTTCCTCATGCACAATGAGTTTAACAGCTCCTCCAACCTAGGCTGTTCCGAGGGATGGTACAATGAGGAAGACAGGGCCACAGCACAGGTGTGAGCCACTACTTTCATTTCTTCTAAGTCCAGCCCTCTTCCCAGTCCCCACCAATGCCATTCTGTTCTTCAGAGAGGTGAGGTGATGAGGAAGTCTGTCTGAATGGAGGACTAGAGAAACTGCCCAACACAGTGCCATCTGTGTTTGGCTGAACCCTGCCTTCCTGAAGCTCAGAGACTCTCAAGTCTCCAGTCCCTGCGATCACCAGACACTTGAGGCTGGAAGTACCTCCTTTTCCTAGACAGGAAAGGAGGGGCCCCGTGGACCTGAATTCTCTATCCAGACCCCCAGCTTGGCTAGACCACCTGGCTTCCCAGCTCTGCTGGAGTGAACAAGAAAGTACCCAGAGGACAGGGCTGAGCTTGGTTACTCCCAAGACCTCCAGCCGTAAGCCTAGTCCTTTTGGAGTTCTGTCCTCCTCTCAGAGCCCTGAGATGCACATCCCCCACACTGTGTGTGACCACGTCCACCAGAGTTAGGGGGTAGGGGTGGGTGTGCTAAAACCGCCTCCTAAGACTCCTCGGCAAGCCCATCCATCCTCCCCCACACTGACATGAACTAGGCAGCGACAGAAAGCCTCTCCTCCCTTGTACTTTCTTGGCTTCCCTTTCCAACAGGACCACATTTAAATTCTGCTCAGCCTTGGCTGCTGTCTGCTGGGCAGTCAGCCCCGGGGACGACTTTTGTCCTGAGGCCGGACTTGCCAGGACTCCCCCAAGGGCCAGAGGAACCAGGTGGGCTCCTGCAGAGGCAGGGGCAGCACCCCACCTGGGTGTATCAGACCAGGTGGCAGGCAGAGGCACGGGAGGGAGGGTAAGAGCCGCATCTTTGTTAAGCTGTCAGGTCTGCTGCAGTTGCGGAGAGGATGGAACGTTAGCCAGAGGGGTAGGGTAAGTGGTGTGCCTGGGAGGGCGACAGCTGTACTGCAACTGGGGCGATAGGGAGAAAGCAGCTTTGGGGACAGGGTGCTGTTGGGGCGGATGTCGGCTCTCCACAGCTAGGTGGTAAACCGTTCAGCTGCAGAGATAAGAGGGGTGTCCATTAGGGGGCAGGACTATGGTTCTGGGGTGACTAGTTGAGCCGGAGGGCTGGGGGCACCTATCCAGATGACAGCTTTGCTGTGGTTGAAGAGCAGTTGCCAAGCTAAAGAACCTCTGCTGGGGTGAAAGTGTTGGGGTGACACGTGACAGGGAGATTTAAAATGGGCTGCTCCAAACCACTTGGCGAGCTGATGGCCCTGAACCCCAGCCTTCCCTGCTCCCTCCAAGGGCCCGGGGCAGGCTGGGAGCCTCTGCACAAATCCCTGCTGCCACCCCCCACCCCCAGCCCTTAGCCACTGCCAGTGACCCTCTCCAAGCCAGGTCTCCATGGTGATCTCAGCCCAGCAGGCTACTCCTGCCAGAACCATTCCCGTGGTGCCTGCGGCCAGGCAGCAGGAGGCTTTCTCACCCTCTGCTAAGCTGCCCATCGCCTCTCACCTTCCTCCTCCCACCGCCGCCCCAGCTCTCAGGACGTGGCCAGCCAGAGACTTTGGCAGAATCTGGGGGATGGTAGGGAGTGGGGGAGGTAGAATCAAAGCCCAGGGGTTCTTGGGGATGGGGTGAGAAGGGAGAATGGTGTGGCTGTGTACAACCCTGACCTCACTAGGTTCAACACTCCACAAAACAGAACCAAACGTTCATGTGCCAGGCAACCCGGTGTGGGGCATGGGGACAAAGCAGACTAAGACATATCTGGTCCCTGCCCTTGAGAAGCTCACAGAGCAGAGGGGGAAGCAAAGCAGACCCCAAACCAGGCAGTTACCACACAAGGGGATGGGGGCTGTGTCAAGGGAAGTCCTGGGGGGCACCTAATCCCGTCTTGGCAGGAGGGACCGCGGCTCTTCCACTGACTCCTGAGCACGGCGCCCGGCACACGCTGGGGTCGAGAACACGCGCTGACTGAATGACAGAGCAACGACTGATCTAAGTCTGGTCCAGCGCAGGTCCTGCACGCCTCCTAAGACTGCCCTGTTACCATAGCTACGGTGCCCTGGCCATTCCCTGCCCTGCTCTTCCAGGACAGAGAACTGTATGTGGTACCTCTGCTCCTCCAGTGCCAGCATGCCCCTGGCCCCCAGGACACCAACCACCGTTCCTAAGACTTCACCTTCAGTGCCTCCGTGACGAACAACTGCACAGCCACATTGCACTGAGTCCTCACGCTCCAGCAGTTTTACCATCTGAGGTGCCAGGGCATTAAGTGGTCCCTGCCTGTCAGTGGGGGCTGGCACCGGCAGCACTGAGGGACAGCCGAGCAGAGAGCCAAAGTGCTGCAGATCATATATAAATCAGGTTGTCCAGAGAGCTGCTCTCCCCCGAAAAGGAGCACACATTTGTGCGTCTATTTAAGCAACCAGCAAACGCGTATTCACACCCACTAACTGCCAGGGCCTAACCTCCACTCTCCAGTCTCTGTCCTCCAGAGGAGGGTCTCAATGTCAGAGAAGGTGGCAGAGCAGAAGGCAAAGAGAGTACATGAGAATTTGAAAGACTGATTTGCTGTGTGACCTAGAGCAAGTCCCTTCCCTCTCTGGGCTTCAGTTCCTATTCTGGAAAATAAGGGGGTTGAACAGGTGATGGGAGAAATCTTCGGGCACTGAGATGGTTCCCCAAAGACAAGGGGCCAGTGGCAAATCATGGCTGCCCAAAGGCTGATCCACCCTTCAAACATTTTCAGGCAGTCAGGCCTACGGGTGGGGACAGGATACTGCTTCCTGGGCACTCAGATCACATCTGATACGCAGAAATCCAGTCAGGTACGGGGACCTGGGGTTTACTGAAGTATCAGTGAGTCTCCCAGCTGGGGACGGGGGGTTGTGGGGTGTGGATGTGTGTGGCTTTCCCCCTACTCCAGAGAAGTTTTTCAAAATCTGAGTCCACTACTGAGCAGAGGTGTCCCTTAAACTCTAGCTCTGCCAGCCACTCCCTCCCCAGGGCGCTTGTCCTGCCTCCCCACTGCTGGGCAGGACCATCCATGGTCACTCACCAGCCTCCTGTGGCCTCACATTCCTTGCCTGTCTGGGGAGGCGGCTAGACCCACCCCCTCTGTCTCACAGTCTCCACCCTCGGGCAAGAGACCATGGCGCTATGGTAGGTGATGCCCAAGCGTCCTTCTTGGCTCTACCTTTCTGTGCGTCTATGATTGGGCTGCTGAGTCCTCAGGCGAGTCCCTGTCCCTCTCTGTAAACTGGGAGGTGCTGTCCTTGGAGAACTCCAGAAGCCCAGTTAGCCCTGAGAGTTTGAATTGGTTTATTTACACACCTAGTTCCTGTCCCACTTTTAGGAGCATTTCCTGATGACAAGGGGTGAAACTGTCCCACACCCCACAGCGCTTAACCTTTCCTGTTACAACTCTCCCTATTCTACATGCTTTTCTTCTACTCAAGTTAAAAAAAAAAAAAAAAACCTTAACTGTCCAGGGCAGGATGAGGCACTGGGGTGGGGAGGGGAGGATGGTGCACAGAGATGAGTAACCGGCCCTAAAGGGGTTGATGGCGTGGTGAGGACATTCCCGGGAACGGCTGTCATGGATGCATACAGGGCTAAGATTAACTGGGCCTGGGAAGGATCCTGGAACGCTTCTTGGAGGAGGTGATGTCTGAGTGAAAGACAGGAACTGACAGGTGGGAGGCAATGGTGGGTAGGAAAGGGCCACCCAGGCCAGGGAACAGCAAAAGCACAGGGCTCATTCAGGATAGAGCCCCTCTGAGAGCTCCCTCCTGAACTGACACCTTCTCGGGGCTGGTAAGAGAGGTTGGGTTGGAAAAAGGCAGGGCACCAGGACAGAAGCCTTGAATACCTCGAATACCATGCTAGGGAGGTGGGCCTTCAGTTTGCAGGCAAGGAGGCTGGAGAGGGAAGGATGCAATCAAAAGGTGTTACGCAATGGAGTCACAGGAGCAGATGTGTTTTAATCAATTTCTCCAATAAATATTTTAGGGGCTCCAGACACCATGCATCTAAAAATGCCGAAAAGCAAGCACTTTGGCGGCCATAATGGGGAGAATGGACTCGGGTGGGGGTTGGGCCAGAGACCCAGGTGGCTGGGCTAGGGCCACAGCCTTTGAAGTCTCAAATTTGTCAAGACCTATATCCACCTCCAGGAAGGTCCTGTTGCCTGCCCTGCTCACAGGGTGCAAGAAGGTGGTCCCTGATCATTCTCATGGGAGTGTTCCCGTCCCTCCTCTGGAGAGTGAAGCCCATGTGGTTTCGAATCAACACTCGCACACAGGCTGCAAGCCCCAAGAGGGCAGGGCACTGCCTGTCTGGTTCAGCGGCACCCTCAGCGTTGGATGTGATGTCTGCGCTGGATGTGATGTCTGGCCTGAGCAGATTCCTAGTTCATGTGTGTTGAACACAGAATTAACCTACTTTCTGTGACCTCTGGCACACATACAGGGCACTATGGCAGCAAAAGTTATGCTGACAAAGACAGCAAATATGCCAGGGGAAAAATCACAACATACTGGTCACAAGAAAGTGTCTTTCAGGTTATTTGCAGTGGGGGAGAGGATTGGCGTGGATAACTGCATGGACAGAGTTCCTCACTGACACAGGTCATTCTTGAGTCTGCGTCCTGTTTTCCACCTGGCGTCCAATCCCTTGGGATGGGCATGTGACTTATCTTGTCTCGCAAAGAACTAGGTGGTATTTCAAAATCTCCTTCGAAGGCTCCAAACCCGCAGTAGAATACATGAGCCTTCCCAGGAGGGAAGCAGGGGAGGGAGGGCTGGCTACGTGGTCCTGAGCAAAGGACCTCGCCACCACATGAGGCGAGGGTCGGAGGTGTGTGACTCACACAGACTGGGTTAGAGGCCCCGGAACTCAGCTGGTGGGGAGGTATTTATCCACCCATCACCAGCCACCGATTACGTGCTTACTGTGTGCCAGGGACTGGGCTGAGGGCTTCACGCATAATCTCATTTAATTCTCACAAGAGATGCAGAGAGGTGATGTGACTCACCAGGTGACGTGACTCACCAGGTCACCTAGCTGGTAAGGGATAGAACCAGGTTGTGCATGGAGCGCTGCGTGCATCCACAGGCAGGCTCCTCGCCAGCTCTGGGGCCCTGCTCCAGGACGTGGGGAGATGGGAGAGGAGTGTGAGGGCACGTTCATGGGGAGATTACATTTACAGGAAATGACAAGAAAGCCTGGCATGAACACGGCCACAGGAGAGGCAAGAGAAAGGGAGGACGGCCTCAAAGAGTGGGGAAGAGTGTGCACCCAGAAGAGGCAGGGAGGGACTGGCTGAGCCCTGATGTGAAACCTCTTGCTCAGAGCCAAAGGCAAGATCAAGTGACCTCTTGAGGTTTCAAGACACGAAGAGACAAAGCCCAGAGCAGCCGGGGCTGGGCCCAGGCCCGGGCATGCCTGCTGACCCCGGCTGGATGGTGGCCTTGGAAATTGCTTCCTGCTCTGGTCAGGCCCCAGCTGGTGTAACCTTGGAGGACCTGTGACATTTCTCTTGGCCTCAGGTCAGGCCTGAGAGGAGTAGGGAGGGAAGAGGGACTCGAGATTCCTGAACACCTTGGAGGACTCCATCCCCCTCCCACCCCTGTCCCCAAGGATCTGGTAGGTCTGATCTTTAGCCCACAGGCCCAACGTGGAGCCAGTCTGTCTGGCTCTAGTTTCCATCTATAGGACCAGAGGAGGTGTCTGCCTGGGCCCAAGGCCCCCCTTTCTTGATCCGTTCTCTTCCCTGTCCCGTCAGCCACAACTCTCAGACTAGTCGGGTCCCACCTTCCCCACTCTGTCTCCTCTGAGCTTTCATCTAATTCACATGGGGATGCGACCTGCCTTTGTCCACAGCTCCCTCTGCCTGGAATGTCCATCCCCCAGTCTCTGTGTGTCCAAATCTTGCCTATTCTTCAAGGTTGAGCTCAAGTGCAGCTTCTTCCATGGAACTTCAAAATCCATTTAAAATGTCAGTCCCAAAAAGAGTTGTAGGGATTGTCCAATCCAACCCGTCATTTTGCAGATGGGGAATCTGGAGTGTGGCGTGGACAGAGGCAATCATATGGCAGAGCACCCAGGCTCTGCGGGGGACTAATCCTGGCCCCACTGTTTACTAACTATGGATGCCCCGGGCGAGGTTCATAGCTGTACTCATTTCCCCAACTCTCTGATGGGGGGAGGAGCACACCTACCTTGAAGGCTGCTGTGAAGGGTCAGTGAGGCAGGGTCACACAAAGGGCCCAGCACAGATATGTGTCCCTTTTCTCACCAAGGGGCAGAGGGATGACATCTGATCATAACACCCAGCTGCCTGGTGCACAATCTTTGTTTCTGTGGACTTGCCACTTTCTACAGGTGTTTTCAGGTTGTGTACTTGTTTTAGCTTCCTGCTGTGGATGCTGACCTTAAGGACAAGCGCCATGTCTGCTTTGTCTCCCCAGTGCCTGGCATTGGATGGGCGTGGAGGGTTCGAGATGGGAGGCTGAGCTGAATTACCATTTCTGCGGTGCCCAGCATCAAATCTCCTCACTGCCTGTTGGTGAACGAGTGCGCCACTGTCCTCTCTGCTCAAGTCCTCTGGTGACAATGTGACTCCCTCTATTAACTCTTCTTCCTTGCCACTCTCCTTCCCTATATCCTCAACTTGTTCTCACCCTCACGATGATTTTGATCATTTCCTGGCACTAGGGGGTTGCCCTAGATGAGGAGGCTTGTATGCCATCTTAGATAGAGAGGGGAGGTGGTCCGAGACACCACCATTGCTTGTCTGGATGACTACAGCTGGTCTCCTCACTTCAATGCTTGCCCTGCTCATGGTGACACGTGGCATTCCAGCTGAGAACCCTGCAGTGGCTCCCGGTTTGTCTGGGAACAAAGTTCAAACTCCTTCCAATGCCTGCATGATCTAGCCCTGTCTGCCTCGCTCCTCGCCTAGCTGTCCTGCCCTCCCATCGGTTCCTCAAAGCTCAGTGCCTTCCTGCCTCGAGGCTTTATACACTGCAGCTCCCTCTGCCCAGAATGCTCTTCCTAACCCCCTGCCTAGCTCTTTAGCCCCCTCATCCCTCAGGCACCAGCCTCAGGGGCAGGTCAGCCTGCTGCAGGCTCTCATTGGCTCCTGGATCTTTTCTCCTGCCTGTAATTAGCAAATGCTTTGTCATTCTGTTTACTGTCTTTGCCTCTAAACTGGAAGCCCCCTGAGGACCAGTACCTCATTTATGGTGTTCACTGTGGTGCCCCCAAAGCCTGGCATGTAGGAGCTACTGGACAGATGTCTCTGGAACAACTGAATGCATCAGTCTGAGGACAGTGCTGTTAACTCCCAGCCCTGAGTGGGGAGCAGGGCCAGAATGTGGGGCTGGATGGCATCCCAGTTTCTCCTGCGTTCAGGCCTCACTGGGTGGTTCCATTATGTATTTCACTGAGCTGTGACCTGCCCAAACACCCAGCCCCCACACCCATCCATTTTCCCACCCAGAGCCTGGGAGGAATGGTTTTTTAGATTATTTCGCATTTCTGGATTATCCAGGAGACATCTCCCCTCCACTGAGAAGGATCAAGAGTTTGACATTTTAAACCCTAAGCAGCTTCTCCCTGGCCTGCTTCAGATCTGCGGCTCTGCTGTGCAGTGAGAACACAGGGAATGGGGGGCCGTTTTCATCTTGGCCTGGCTTCATTAGGAAGGAAAATATGCTGCCCCCCCAAAAAACAGTTTGGTCCATCGTCTATGTCATGCAGAGTTGCAAGAGCCTAAGAGATTATCAAAGTCAATTTCCTTGAACAGATGGGGAAACAGAGGCCCAGAAAGGAGCAAAAGCTTAGTCAAGGGAATGTAGCAAGTTGGTGGTCAATCAGGCAATGGTCCTCCCCCAGGCCTCCTGACTCCGGCATGCTGTCCTTGGCCACCCTCAGGCACCCGGGGTCTGGAAAGGGGGTAATAAGTTTCCACTGACATGACTTCAGGACCCTGAGTCACCCTGGCATTGGATGGCCTCTGTAGAGCAGGGATGGGGCTTTCCAAGAGCCACTACTGTTCCTTCTCCAGGAAGAGAAACTCCCAGGAGGCTTCTGGCAACAGAAGTGAACGGTGAGGGGCTCAGACATGTCCCCAGCCCACCCTACCACCTACTACCGTGTCCGGGCCAGTTTTGGGACAGATCTGTTGTCCAAAAGTGGGGCTGGTTGTGACTGTATTTCTGGAGCAGGTGGTTCTTCAAGATGATTCCTTCAATTTTGTTCTCTTTTACCACTTTGGGGGCATTTTCTGTCTTTTATCATCCTTTTTAAAAACACCAAATCTTCAGAATACAAAAACTGACTCTAACTAACGCGGTCACAAGGCCTGACAAAAACAGAATCTAAATATCTAACGATATTTAACTGAGCTCTGGGGAAAGCATTTGGCTTCAGGAAAGGGACTGGCTTTTCTAGGGTCAAAACATCCTGCTTGGGGAGAGACCTACTGGCTGCAACTTCCCAGGAACAGGGGGATCCCAACACCACAGGCTCCTGACCACACTGAGCCCCCCAGGCCAAAGATGTTGAAAAATGGCCTCTGGGGGTACCCGGGGACGACAGGGGAGGACATTTTGGGCCATTCTGTAAGGCCCTTGCAGAGCGTGGGACCAAGCCACAAAGGCCACAGCCTTGGCCTGGCCCTGGTCAGGCTACATCTTGAAATAAACGCAGCTCCCAGGGAAAGGAGGGTACCCAGCAGCGCTAGTCCTCGGGATAGGCCCTGGGTAGGAGACCGTCCAACCTGCTTCTCCCTCATCTGTCCCATACAGGGCGATGCAAAGGCCCATCCTTCTTGGGAAGTTCTCTCACTGCCCAAGACCTAGCATGACTGGGGGAAATAAGTGTTTGATAAACCGAATTAGGCGGGCCCATCCAGTCTATAGTTCTCTGGCCACTTCAATTAACAGGACTCCCTGAATGTCCAAGCATCCCATCTGCCCCATCCCTAAGACTGTCCACAATACCTAATCCTGAATCTCTACTCCCGGTCCCCCATCTTGTCCTTAAATCCTGCACACGCGTCCTGTTTCTCTCTATACCCCTTCGCCTTGCCTAAGCTCTAATGTCCTCACCCCCCACCCCCAGGCCTCTGTTCCCTGTGCCCGTACCCCCAGACTCACCCAGGAACAAAACCTCGCGGTCCAGTCGGCACTTCAGTTGGCACTACAGGGAGGTGACGGTGAATGTGTCCTCAGGGTGAGGTTCCGCCATGGGCCCCAGAAAGCCGCTCTTGGGGCCCCCACCCAGGCCAGGATGCGCCTGTGGCATAAAGCCTGGATACCTGTAGGCGGTGTCCTGCAGGGGCAGCAGCGAGTCCCTCGGCACGGGGGACAGGGTCAAGTCACTTAGGAGTGGGCAGCCATAGCCAGCAGCAGCTGCAGCAGGGCCACGGGGTGGGCCAGGTGGCCGGGCCATCTCCAGTGGCTCTTTGTCAGCCTTGGGCGTGGCCGGTGGGCTGGCCAGGTGGGGGGCACTGAGGCACACGGCCTCCGTCCTGCCCAGGAAGTCAGCCAGCAGCCCGGTACCCACCTTGCCTTCATAGGGCGGGCTGCGGGCAGCTGAGCCTGGTGGGTACCAGTAAGCTGTGCCCTTGCAGCTGGGGGAGTCGTAGTGGGGCTGGCCCAGAGTCAGGTCCCGGCAGCTCAGGTGGGCCTGGGCTGCAGCTGCATGGCCCAGGCTGGCTCCCTGGAGCCCATGCTTCAGGGGCTCGCAGGCAGCCAGCTTTGTGGGAGGCGGCCGCAGCTCTTCCTTGAAGCCCAGTGTGGGCGAGCAGGTGGGTGAGTACGCCTTCTGCAGGCCAGCGTCAAACACCGTGGGTGGGTGGGCCAGCGGTGGGAAATGCTTGCTGTCGAGCTCGGGAGCACCCAGGCTGGGCGAGTCGCAGTGGAAGCCTTGGCCGAAGGTGCCATCAGAAGGCGTGGACGGGTTCATGGAATAAGGTCCCATGAAGTCACAGGGGTCTCGCTCTCCCACGCCAAAGGCCCTCGACTGTGAGGGCAGTGGTGACATGCTACTGTCCCCACTATAGTAGTCCAGGCCAAGGTCTGGACTGTCCTGGAACAGCGGGTTAACCGGCTGTGGCTTGGGGATGAACTTGGCTTTGGCAGCTGCACCACCCCGCTCCTTCTTGGCTGAGCAGGCCCCACCACCCCGTCCACCCCGTGGCTGCCGGGGCCCGGTGCTACGTTTGGATGGGTAGCCTGAGGCAGCAGCAGAGGCAGACGTTGGGAAGCCCAGATGTGAGGCCTCAAACAGGTCCACCTTCTTCCGCCGTCCCCGGCCCGGCTTGGAGCTGCTCTGGAAGAGGACACTCTGGTTCCAGTTGTAGCCGGGGGCAGATGACGCCTCATTCCAGTCCATCATCAGTTTCTCCAGGCTGGACAGGCTCGACTGGCCCTCACTGCTTGAGGCCTCGCTGTTGGCACGCTGGAACCCGCCGCCACCAACTGGCTGATTGAACTGGGTGCTGTCAGAGGACGATTCGGAGAAGGTCTCGGACACGGCCGTCTGCTGTTTCACCTTCTGTGGCGTGTAGTTGGAGATGTCCAGGATCACGTTGGGCTCACTGACGTGGCAGTCGAAATTGGGATTGTAGAGCTGACTAAAGGCCTCTGAGGCCCAGTCCAGGCCTCCGTAGCCCTGCCGGAAAGGCCACTGAGAAGCCCCCACAAACTGCCGACAGTTCTCAGGCGAGGGCTGGAAGGAGGAGGAGGAGGAGGAGGCGGCAGAGGCTGCGGAGGTGGCGGAGGCTGTAGTGCCCTTGGGCACCATGTAGCCACCGGGCGAGACAGTGCTGGCCCGGCTGTCACAGCGCAGGGGAGTGGGGGCTGAACCGGAGA
Organism: Lepilemur ruficaudatus; assembly: GCA_963574885.1. Taxonomy (NCBI): domain Eukaryota; kingdom Metazoa; phylum Chordata; class Mammalia; order Primates; family Lepilemuridae; genus Lepilemur; species Lepilemur ruficaudatus. The sequence continues at coordinate 41,869 of CAUYRT010041204.1, forward strand.
AGGGGGCCCCCTCAGAACTGTTGAAAAAGGAGGCCTTGCTTGGTGGCAGGCAGGGGGCCCCGGTAGGCGGTGGGGCGTAGCCAGCGCTGTGGGCACTGCTGGGTGAGGCGGGGAGGCTGCTGCCACTGCCATAGGCGAAGCTGCAGTCCTTGCTGTTAGCACAGTCCTGACCCGTAAAGGGCTTAGCCGGGGCGAATACGCTTTGTCCAGCCCCGTAGCCGCCATACTGGGGAGGGTAGGTGTTGGCGGGCGGGTGGGTTGTAGGTGAGCGGGCCACAGCTGAAGGCGGGGGAGCCAGCTTTGGGAAGGTCTCAGCCGCCCGGCAGTCTGAAGTGGCTGGAGTTATCCCATAGCTTGCTGCCCGTCCTGGTGGGAAGGTCTGGCGAGCGGGCAGGACGGGCTGGAAGGAGGGGTCTGCCCCAGCCCCACTGCTACCCACTGCCACTGGGCTGGCCTTGGCTCCTCGGCTGGGAAAGGTGGCCAGGCCCCGCTGGGCAGGCAGGGCACTGGTGGGAGGCCCCGCATAGGTGCCCGATGCCTTCCGGGACTCTGGGCGAGAGGCTGAGAGGGCAAAGTCCAAGAGGTCGGAGGAATCATCCGAATCAAGCAGCGAGCGAAAATAGCCAGTGAAGAGGTTTTGGCGTTCCTGGCTGAGCTCGGTCTGGCCTGAGGGTGCGCCTGTGCCGTAGTAGCTGCCACGGCCTGAGGCTCCGCTCTCCAGTCCAGCGGAGGCAAAGGCCCGGGCCTCAGTCCCCTGGAACCCACAGTTTCGGCCAGCTTGCCCTCCTGGGTGCCCATGGTGAGGGGCCCAGCCGCCCTTGTCCCCGGCCCACTCAGTGCCCGCCTCCCCAAAGCCTGGGCCACTGGGCACCTGCTCTGGGAACAGAGTCCCATTCTTCCGGGACCGCCTCTTGCGCTTGGGCTTCCCAGTCACAGCATCCACCTCCCCCCGGCCCCGTTTGCGTGGGTGCCCCAACTCACTGAGGCCAGGGGCCCCAACCCCAGCAGCTGCCACTGCCACCACCTTCTTTTTCTTGCCAATGCCCTCAAAGAAGTCACTGAAGGAGCATCGGGCTGCCTTGGCTGCATGGCCCCCACCCCGGCCACCAAAACCGCCTGCTTTGCCCCCACGCCGCCGGAAGCCCTGCACACGGTGCAGGAAGTGGGAGATGCTCTGGGTGTCGGGAGCCTGGTGCACTGACTCGGGCTCACTGGGTGTCCAGCAGCGGGGTGGCGAGCACCGTCCAGCGCACTGGCTCTGGCGGTTCAGGAAGGCCAGCTTGGCGAGGACGTCTGAGTACTCGGCCTTGCTGTCGTTGGCGTCCGCTGCATAGGACGGCTGGGGGGATGCCAGCTTCTGCTTCCGCCGCCGTCGTTTCTTCACCTCTGGCATGGCCATGGTGGCTGCTGCCACAGTGGCCACCTCAGCGGCCACCACAGCTGGCTCCTTGGGCTTGCCAGGACCCAGGAGCAGGTTCTTAGGAGGGCGGCCACGCTTACGCTTCAGAATAATGGGCATCTCACCGGGCGGGAAGACCACCACCACGTTCCGCCCGTTGTTCTTCATCTTCAGCAGCGGGGTGGGCTCTGCCGACACGCGCAGGCCCAGCTCCTTGCCCTCCACACTCAGGCTGCTGCTCAAGGACGACACTTTGTACGTGGTCTTGTTCCGCCGCCCCAGCGACACAGGGATCTTCGCCATCTTCACCACCATGCGCCGCACACCCCGGCACTTGCCTTTGCGGGTAGGGACCACTGGGGTCTGGGAAGATTCTGGCTCCAGCTCTGGGACTAGGCCCGGGCCTGGCAGGGCGGGAGGTGGTGGAGGTGGCGGCGGCGGGGGCTCGGCCAAGGCGGCCGCCAGCCCTGTGGGCATAGGCAGGGGCAGCAGGCGACCCTCAGGTCCAGCGTCTGCCTTGCGCCCTCGTCCAGCTTTCCGCCGGCGACACAGGATCTTTGGCCTATCAGTGCGCCGCAAGGCGTACTTGGGATGACCCTCAGGCCCAGGGGGGCCGTGGGGTGAGCACAAGTCCAGGCGCAAGGGCTCGGCCAGTGGACAGTGCCCCAGAGGCTGCTGGGGCTCTAGACGGCGACCCGGGACGTCAAGCAACTTGGGTAGGGGGTCGAGCGCCTGGGGGTCAAGCAGCTGCGACTCCAGGGAGTCAGGCAGGGAATCCAGGCCCTGGAGGGCCAGGCCAGGCAGCCCCAGAGGATCAGCAAGAGGCTGCAGGGGTGGCAGCTCCAAAGCTTCCCCGAGTGGCTCTAGAGCCTGTGGGTCCAGGAAGCGGGGCTGAGGGTCCAGGAGCTGAGGCTCCGGCTCAGGTGACGGTGGCTCAAGGGCCTGGGCCTCTAGCAGCTGGGCCTCAGGGCAAGTAAGGGAGGCCAGCTCACTGAGGATGTCGGCATCAGCAAGTTCTGAGTAGTCAGGGCCATCTGGTTCAGGCTCTGGGGGCAGATCAGTGGCCGCAGCCGTGGCTCCAGGACTATGGCCTTGGCCAGGCTGGGGACTATCCCTAGGCTCAGGCTCAGGCTCGTAGAGGGGGTGGCTGGGCCGCTCTGACTTGGCATGGGGGGTGGCCCGCTCCTCAGGGCTGCGGATGCTGTTGGCCAGGCTGGGTGAAGAGAAGAAGCTGTACTGCAAGTCACCAGGTGGTGGGGCGGGCGGGCGGCTCAGCCGGAGCCCGCCACAGTCCAGGTGCACACCACTGTGCTGCAGGTCCTGGGAGAGCCGCGTCAGGTCCTTCATGATGTCAATCAGCTGCACCACTGGACGCAGGTTCACCCGCCCGTTGTCCCAGTGGCGTCGGGAGCTGCTGCTGTCTCCCGCCGGTGTGGGGCAGCGGGCCTGTGAGACAGGACGGGCTGCCCGTGGGGGCAGCGGGTCGTCTCCCTTGGCAAGGACTGGTGGGCGCCGGGTGCTGGGGTCCCGGCGTGGGGGCGGACGTGGGTTCTCAGAGAAGGTGTGGGTGGAGAAGGCCTTGTCGGGTGGGCTGGCGGGGGGCCGGGTAGGAAGCAAGGGCCGGGGGGTGGGGGGGCCGCCGGGGTAGTACTTGGGCTCCCGGAGGTAGTCAGGAGAGCTGCACACGGCACTGGAAGTCACCACCAGGCCCTGGGGCTTCACACGCATCCTGACCTTGTCCTCCGCGGGCCACCGGGCGGGGCCGGGGCTGACATGAGGGTGCGAGAAGCCGGGACCAGGACCTGCCGGGTGGGACAGGCAGGAGCTTCCTCACTGAACACCCAAGTGCTCACCAGCTCCCACATCCTCAATGAGCTCCTGGACTAACCCCCAAGGTCTCCTCCCGTGTACCAACTCCAGCCCCTTCCAAGCCCAATCCCTTTGCTGACTCCCAGCCTTTCTGGAACCGCCACATGCACAATGAACCCCTCGAGGGACAGTGCACTTACTGACAGCCCACCCCATTCTAGAACCTGGCTATGTGCTCACGGAGAACGGGACCCCTGCCTTCGAGAGGGAAACTCATCCTCAGGTAAGGTGAACACTCCAGATCAGACTAAGGAGAGGGCCAGGAAGTCCCATCAAAGGCATGGCCTCCCTCCTTCTTGCCCCCACACCCGGGGCTCCAGGAGAACTGCGGCCACTCACCCTCGGCTCTGCCGCCTGGGCTGTCACACTGGAAATCTCTGTGGGCAACAAGATAGGCAACAGATCTGAATTCCCCAAATGGTCTGGTGGCCACAGCTCCAACCCCTGCTCACCGGCCCAGCCTCCTCCAGGTACCACCCCAGTCCCCTCCAGTGCACACACCCGGCTGACCTGGGAGGGAGAGGGCCCCCGTGCCTGGGGGCTCTGCCAGTTGCTGGCTGTCAGCTGCGGGTGCTGTGGAGCAACTTCGGCCTGAGCCCAGGCCTCGAGGCGTGGACAGCGCCTGGAAAGGACCATCGCAGCTCAGGTTTAGTGAGCACCTACTGCGCACCAGGCACTGGGTGGGAAGCTGTCCAGGCATCGTTTCACTTAATTCTTCATACCAGTCCTGTGAGGTAGGGGCTATTAATAACCCCATTTTGCAGATGAAGAAATGGAGGCGCAGAGATAAAGTAACATCATTCATTTACACACTATTTATGGAGTGCCTACTTTGCACAAGGACTGGGTAGACAGACATTGGTCAAATCTTTCTAAATGATGTAATTATTAGTGCGATAAGAGCTGCAAAGGAAAAGTAAAAGAGGGCCTAAGGTCAGAGGTTTAATAGTCGTACTGGGGAGGCAACAAAAATAAAAGTCCATACTCTGGGGACACATTCTCTGTTGCCAAACACTGGGCCAAGCACTTTATATGGATTATCTCATCTAATCCCCCCTACAAACCTGAGACCAACAGGATTATCCTCCCCATTTCTACAGAAACCATCCACTGGAAGGTGGTAAGTGCCATGAGGGCAAGGGTATCTGTCCCATTCACCGCTGTATGTGTCTCCCAACACCCAGAATGCAGATGGCACACAGCAGTGTTTCAAAAAGTATTTGTTGAATGAATGAATGAGGCACACAGAGCCATCAACCTGCCTTTTCCCATGAGGCTCTTTTTTCTTCAAACTCAAGAAGGATAGTAAAGAAGGGAGAGACAAGAATGTGGAAAGAGACATTGGCTGGGCACGGTTGCTCACACCTGCAATCCTAGCACTTTGGAAGGCTGAGCAGGGAGGATTGCTTGAGGCCAGGAGTTTGAGACCAGCCTGGGCAACATAGCAAGACCCCTTGTCTACAAAAATAATCATCTGGGCGTGGTAGTGCACACCTGTAGTCCCAGCTACTTGGGAGGCTGGGGCAGGAGGATCGCTTGAGCCCAGGAGTTTGAGGCTGTAGTGAGCTATGACCACACCACTGCTCTCAAGCTACATACTCTTAGAGCTCTATCGATTTCACCTTCATAGTATGTATCACAACTATAATCAGTCACTTGTGTGACTGGCTGTTTAGTGCATCTCCCCCAAGAGTATGGGTTCTTCAGGGGCAGGGATCACGTCTGCCTTGTTTACTGCTGTATCTTCTGACCCCAGGGCCTGGGCTGTGGATGCTATGTAAATATTTACCAACTGACTCCCTGAGCTGGTCAGGGTAGAGCTGGGATTTAGATTCAGGCATGTCTGACTCCCAGGGGAGCCTGAGGACTCAGGGCCATGGCTGATCCCCAGGAGCTGGGATCTCAGAGAAAAGGGAGCTGAATGGGCCCCAACCACTGTGAGGTCTTGAAGCCTGACCCTGGTCACTGCCTAGTGTTTGGCCCTGACCTAGTGGTCAATCCCCAGAACCCACCCCCCGCCGAAGGACACATGCAGACTCTCACTGGCTGCCATATGGCCAAGTGCTGTCACCCCACAGGAAGACTGCAGAGGACAGAAGAGAGTGGAAAGGGACACTCCTCTGCTCCCCTTTGGTGGGCAGCAATTTGCAATCTATAAAGCACCTTCACATACATGACCCACTGAATATTCACTGCAACCTGGGAGGCACTGTTTACTATGCCCCTGTTACAGAGGAAACAGGCTCAGAGTGGTTGTGTAACTTGCCTGAAGTCACATAGCTGTTAAGTGGCAGGATTCCTAATTCTGCCCTAAGTCCAAAGCCTCCTTCCACTCCCAGCTCCTGCAACTTTCCTTCAGCTACTTCTGAAAATGCTCCTTCTAGAGCTGTGGTCTAATTTAAGGCTGGGAGGAACCTTAAAATTATCTAACCCATTGGCTTCCAAACCCTGGGCCTGGGGGAGCTGTGTAACATTCCAGATACCCAGGCCCTAGTCCAGGGGATTCTGACTCATAGATTTGGAGGGACATCTGGGAATCTGTATTTTTAATCAGCTACCCCAGTGAGTACACTTTCTAGTGCCATTTCATGCTCCTCCCATTTCAGAGATGAGGAAACTGAGACCTGAAGACGGAAAGAGACTTTGTCCGAGGCCACAAAATGGTATAGGAAGCGCTCTGTTTTTGCTCATCCAGGTGGAACATCCCTCTGTCCACTGCCGCTCCCCTCTCTGCAGGTACCACCTGTGGGCTCACTCAGGGCCCTGCTCTCTCCCATGCCTGGCTGTGGACCTGGCCCCTCCCAGATCAGGTCTCTACTCCAAGAACTTGGAGCACGGCTGCTCTTGCTGGGAGGCAAGGGGAGCAGACTCGAGTCTCCAAGTCCCATTCCCCAGAGTATGGCTGGCCATGGCTCCTGATGCCGTCTCTGAGATGCTTACCAGAAGCCACCATCCCTCCCTCACCAAGGGCCAGGCTTGCCAAGCCTTCCTTGCTCTGGAGACCTCCCACTTGGGGCCTGAGGGTGTGATCTTGGCAGAAGAGAAAAACCTCCTCTCCAGTGGTGGCTTCTGTTCCATCCACCCGTGAAGACCTTTGGGCATGTCCTCCTCCCAGGCCTCCTGACTGTCCACTGCTGTCTCTGCAGCCTCCACCATCTGAGGGAAGCAGCTGGCTCCCTCCCCACCACGCCCAGCAGCCATTCTCCTGGCCCCCTCCCAGGGGCACCACCTAGCCCTGGTCTGTGACCAAAGTTAAAAGGGTCCTTCTGTCCGCCTGTCTGCTTCTGGGTCAGTGTGTCTGAGCTCACCCATGGGGACACCAGCTGGCTGGGAGGGGGCCGGGGCCCCAACCTGCTGTGCACAGTGCTGGGAAGTGCCAGCCCACATCCTTGAGTCCCCAGCCCCACCCTCCCTGTTGTGGCTGTGACCACCCCACCCCTTCCCCAGCCCTCCCCCTCCCCCACCCACAGCCTCCCCAGGGGAGCCAGGCTGCCAGCCCCAGCTCTCACTTCCGGCCCCATGACCCTCTCTCCAGACTGAGCACTCCTCCCCCCCATTTCCCTCCCAGGCCGGCTTGAAGGCCCAGGGATATCCTCAAATGGAAAACACTGCATCAAAGAGGCTGTTACTGGTGCTCTGAGACCTTCCCCATCACCTCCCTTCTCCTCCTGGGGCCTTATCTCCTAGGATTTGCCCCCTCAGGGACTAGTCATTGCCCCCTCCATTGCCCCTTCAATCTCCTTTCCCTCCAGCCAACTCTGCTGTACCTGCAGATCTTCTTCCAACCTGATTCCAGCCCCAAATCGTAACAAAAATAACAATGATAGAAATAATAATGGCAGTTGTCACTCATTTGGTATTTAAATGGAGGCACAGAGAGGTTATGTCCTTAAAGACCAACAGCTATGTCATTCAATTCAGCTGGTCTGAATTTAGGTTTGTTGGGCTCCTTTATACCCAAACTGCTTCACTGACCAGAGATTCAGTCCCCTCCCATGCAGCCTCCTCCAACTGTCCTAATCCCAACCATTAGTTCTAATTTTTGACTTCTAATCTATCCTCCTCTCATCTAGCCACCACCTCCCGCTGGCCATCCAGATGCACTACTCTCCCTCGCCACTAGGTGTCCCCTTGGAGCCACTGATGCCCCCAAAGGGAGCTGGCCCTGCCCCGCCCCCTTCCCCCCCAGGGCCAGGGGGCCCCCCCACAGCACAGCACAGCACACCCCACCCACCCCACCCTACCCCCAGCCACACAGAGCTCCTTTGTGCAGCCCTCGCCCACCCCCTTCCTGCCCAGAGCAGGGCACCTGGCAAGCAGGTCTGCCCCAGAACCGCCCCCTGCCAGCCCCCTGCCCTGGGTGCCAGGTGTGCGGGCGCCACCGCCAGCTCTGGCTGGACCCGAGGGTCACCCTGCCGGCGGCCCTCCCTTCCTCCCTCTGAGGTCACCCAGGGACTGTGCTTCCCGCCCTGCTCCGCCTCCATCCCCTCCTGCCCTTGGCCCTTCCAGACTCCTGTCCTTGTCTTTCCTTCTGTCTCCCGGAGGACTCCCCTCCTCCAGCCCCACCAGGCCCTCCCCCAGCCTCACACCCCCGCCTACCTCCTTCCCCTGAGAGCTCCTTGTTCCGCCCCCCCTCCCCGCCCAGGTCTGCAGAACTCCTCCTCCTGGAAAGTTGCTGCTGGAAAGGAAGTGACTTCAGCGATTTGGCCACAAGGCTGGGCACTGCTGAGCCCAGCTCAGCTCGAGACTCGCCCAGCCCACCTCCAAAGCACAAATAGAGCCATGTGCACACACCACCCCCACTGTGCACCCAGAACCCGGAACACACACTCCTCCAGTGTACATGCAGATCCCTGTGCACACACCATACCTCCCCAGTGTATTCAGATCTTGTCTATACACACGTCTCCAGTGTACACTAGCACCTTGCACACATCCCACACAGTGTGGCGCACACCCCCGAGTATTCCCACACCTGCCCAGTACACACCCTGAATCTTGCACACTTCAATGTACCATATACATGGCCTCGAACACCCCCCAGGCCACTTATATAACTCTGTATAGACAACCCTGTGCACCTAGGACAGAGTCCTGCCACACACCTGCTTGCACACAAGCCTGAGTGCCCCGTACATTTACAGTTGGGTACACACAGCCTTGCATCCTCCCACAGCTATACCTTCCCACCCTTACAATCCCAGGGGGCCCCACCCCCAGACCTCAGGCCCCAGGAATGCTCCTTTGGAAGCTGGGTGGGGTCCCCAGGCAGGCCAGGCTCTAGGGAGCTTCCTGGAGCCCGAGGCTTCATGTGTCAGTTGAGGGAGTTGCCTTTGCAGGGCAGGGCAGCCTCACCTGGCTCTGCAGCTCCTGAGCCTGGGTGGGCTAACCTGGGCCAGGAGAAGGGAGGCAGGTCCTGCCACTGCCATTGCCCCCCTCCCTGTCCTGTGAGGGCACCCTAGCACAGCTGGGCTACCCAGGCCCTCCCAGTACCTCACCTTGGCCTCCCAGCTCTCTGCTTCGTCAGACTCCAGTAGAGACGTGTCCTGGGGGAGCAGCAGCTGCACACATCAGGCACTCTGGTTTCCACCTCTGCCCTGAGTCTTGGTCACTGTCACAACCCCTTTCTCCTCCCAGGTCATCAAGGCGTGGGGAAGAGTCCTCAGACTAGGAGGTAGGACTCACTGTATATCCATGAGCCTCAGTTCCCCTTTCTGGATAATGGGGAGTTTGAGTAAGCTGGGTTAGTATCTTTGGATTCTGTAAAGCACCTCTTTTTGGCCTAAGCTGGGCGGGGATTGCTGCTGGGACTGGGAGGCAAGTTCCCCTGATCCCCATGTCCTGGGGGTGGCCCAGGCCCAGGCCTGGCTGCCCTGCATACTGTTACCTGAGCAGGCCGTGCAGACAGGCCCGGCTCAGCAGGAAAGGCCTGTCTTCACCAGCGTCTCCAGGGTGGTCTCTGCAGCAGCCTGAGCGTCGCCTCGCACCCAGGGCCCTCTGCTCAGCTGGGTGGGCTCTGGGGTCCAGGCCGATGGGCAGACAATCAGGCAAGCGCCCATCTGTGGAAGGAAACACAGTACCCCAGGCATAAGCACCAACACAAGGTAAGCCAGCCAGAGGGCAGGGTGCAGAGGGACACTGAGCCAGGAGGCTGTCCTAGATGGGGTCCAATCAAGCTCCAACCTCATCCCATTGGGGAGTTGTGAGCCTGTCTCTTGAAACCTCAGGAAGCAATGTTTTTGTTCATCTAGGTACACATGTGCATACACATGCACATACGCTACAGTGGAAGGAACCTGGCCTTTGGTAGTCAGAGTCCTTGGCTTAACACTCACTAACTGTATGACCTTGGGCGAGTCAGTTAACCAATCTGGTTCTTAGTTTTCTCATCTATAAAATGGGAAGAATAAGATCTTGTGCACGGGAGGAGCACTCTGGGGAAGCTGTCATGCTGAGAGCTTATTTGCGATGCACGTGTGAGAGGTGCGGTTAGGAGTAGCGTAATGTGGATGCAGATTTCCACAAGGGCGATATACGCATCTGGCGTTTACCTGTCTCCAGCAGCACTGGTTATGTCTCTTTGTTTTCTTTAATACCCATGGCCCTCCTCACCACCTCCCTGCTTCCTGCCCACGTGTCTGCCTCCCTGAGATCTGTGCTGGAGCCCAGAGGGGGTCTGGGAACCAGGCCTCATGGACCGCTCAGAGATTCTGGTTGCCTGGGAATTCGCATGTGTGTGACAGAGATTCTGCCTGTATGAATGCATGCCTGAATGTTCGGCTGTCTGGGTAAATACACCTGTATGTGGGTTCCTGGATCCATGTAGCCTATTTGTATGCCTCTCTGTATGTCTGTGTGGGTACATACATAAAGAGTGTACACATGTGGGGTCGTATGTTTGCTCAGTTGAGGCTGGTGTGGTCAGCAGGGTGTATGCATGTAGGATGCCAGGCTGAGTGTGTGCTAGTGTCAGCGTCTTCAGTTGTATGTGTGGGTATGTGCACTATTCCCATTTCTTTCTATCCAGCTTTGTGTGTGCGTCTAGCCTAGCCTGTGAGGACACAGAGGTGTGAGTGTATGTGTCTGTGTGTGAAAAGGTGGGCCCAGCGGTCAGGGTGTGCGTGTGCCTGGGAGTGCACACGCTTCGTCTGGCTCTCTGCATCTCGCTGTGTCGGGAGCCAAACCGGCTCCTGCCTGTCTCAGAGCTCTCTGGATGTGTGTTTGGCAGGGCGTGGGGGCGTGCGGCTGATCCTCTGCTGTCCCTGCAGGTTTCCAATCTCGAGGCCTGTGACTGCAGGCACTGGTGTCACTGTGGATCAGTGTTGGCTCCCTCCTACCTCTGCCTTTCTCTGGGTTTTCAGGGTCATGGTGTGGCAGCGTGACTGGTCACGGTGTCCCTGTGGGTCTGTTTCATCATGGGCCAGTCTGCTTGTGCGTGAGTCCTTGCATGTGTGGATTTGTATGACCTCATCATTGTGTGTCTGTACATCACTGTGTGTCTCTGTGTATGTCAGTGGGTCCTTGTGCTATGTCATTGTATGTCTGTGCCAGTAAAGCTGTGTGTCAGTGTCAACATGTGTGAGCAGGTCTGTATGCCATGGGTCTGTCAGCACAATGGCACCTCAGTGTTTGTGTGGTACCTTTGTGTAACTTGTCAGTGTGTGTAAGTGTGCGTGTGCATGCATGTGAGAGACCCTTTGTGAGACAGTGTGTGTGTCTGTGTCACTATGTTTGTATGTGCCTGCTTCCCTCCTCCCTCCTTCCCTCGCTCTCTCTCTCTCTCTCTCCCTCTCTCTCTGTAGGAGCCAGACAACTCCCCAAGCCTGGATTAGGGACAATTTATCCACAGGCAGAGAAGGAGAATTCCAACCTGCCAGAGCCTCCCTCCTCTGATCCGTCCCCACTTTCCCTGTGGTTGGGTGGGTACAGAAACACAGCCCAGCAGCTCCCAAGCCCTCAGGGAGCCCCCACCTCTACAGCTCCCCAGAGGCCCAGGAGGAAGGAAAAGATGGAAACCTGGGTGGCCCCAAGGCCCTCCAGTGGGGGTGGACTGGCCGCCCCCTATCCAGGCCCGCACAGCTCAGCTCATCTTGGCCCTGTTCTCCTACATATGGTGGTGGTGGTGGGGAGTCTGCATGGGGTCTGCCTGGCCCTGGGGGCTGGGGGGACCTAAGGAACAAAGCTGTCCCTAGCCCCTCCACAACCTGATACTCCCTAGCTGATAAATGCCAGTCCCCCCAAGTGTAAGTGTCTGGGGAACTGGCAATTGTGCCCACATAGGCTGGAGGGGGGACGCTGGGAGGCAGAGGACAGTGTGGTGGGGGGAATGCGGCGACGGGGAAGCAGGGGCTGGGCTGGGACCAAGGCTCCCTTCACGGTGCTCCAGGCGCAAGGCAGAATCACATGTTTCCCATTAGCTGCTCTGGCCTCCTTGTTCAGGGGGTGTTGGCTGGGGGAGATTTGTTCTGGTTGCAGACACCAGCCGAGACCACACAAGAGAGAGAGAGAGAGAGAGAGAGAGAGAGAGAGAGAGAGAGATTGCCAGGAGAGAGGAAAAGACAGACAGAAGAGGGAGAAAGATACACAGGGAGACAGAGACACACAGAGGGAGAGAAACAGAGACAGAGGGACTTGAGAGACAGAGACAGAAAGTGAGAGAGACAGGCAACACACAGAGGCGGTGAGGAGAGGAAGGCAGGGAGGGGTTGAGACCCTGTCAGAGGCTGAAGAGAGGGTGTCGGGCGGCCCAGAGTGAGCCAGAGGGCAGAGGGGCTCCAGGGACGAAAGCCCGACAGCGAGGCAGGGAGAGGACCAGGGACCGGATGTTTCCCTGGGAGCCTGAGAAAGGGATGGCAGAACGGGGTGGGCCCGTGTGGGCAGCAGACAGGCTGGAGCTGGCAGCGCACGGGCAGGGGGAGTAAGCGACGCCCGGGCTGGCCGGGCAGAGGCGGCCAGGCGCCCAGCCTCCCGCCTCCTGACCCTCAAGCCTCGGAGAGATAACAGGCCCGAATAGTGCTGACTTGCGGTTCAGAAATCCAATATCCTCCTCGGCGCACTAATCGACTACCTGAGCTCCCGGCCCGCGCCGAGCTGCCCCGATTAATCCTGCGGCTCCACAGCCTTAATTAGTTTAACAGTTTCAGGGGCAGAAAAGGCAGGGAATAGGGTCCCCAGGCTCTTGGGGACACAGCCCCTCCTTGTGCAAGCCATGCCTGGCGCCCTATCTATGCAGTCTCACACCCGTTCTGGCCCCAGAGGCCCCTTTCCCCACCATCTGAAAAACACTGGGTCCTCCCCTCCTGGGGGAGGGTCCCAAGGGGTGGCACCTGGGTCAGAAGGTAGGCTATGTGGAACTGACATCCCCCAGCCCACACTTGCCCCCATGCTCAGGGCCTCAGCGTTTCCTCTAGGGCTCTGTGGTCTGCATAGGGAGGCCCTGCCAACTGCCAGCCCCATATCACCGGGCAACATGTCGTCTCTTTAGGGTGAGAGACGAGCTCCCAAGTTACTGACAACTTCCCAACAGCATGAGATAATCACACATGTCACTCCCCACAACAGCATGAGACGGGCACATGGTGACATCTCTCACACACAACAGCCACAGAGACAGGCCTGTGAGTCAGTGACAACCCTCCTAACAGAATGAGCTAAGCACATGACCTGTCGCTTCCCCAAAAACATGAGATGGGCACATCTGACACCCCTGGATAGTATGGGACAGCTACCCAGGTTGTCACCCCTCATAACAATACAACTAACACACAACCAGGGAACCTCCCCACACAAACAGGATGTGGATGCACAGAGAACTTGTCATACACACATAAAACATGAGACAAGCCTCATCTTCCAGGTGTGAGGAAGGCACAGACCCCTTCACCTACCACATAGTATTGAGGCAGGGACACAACCTTGCCCCTTCCCCATGAATCTTCCCTCCAGACGGCGGGATGGGTACATGACGTGTCACCTCCCTGACTGACTGCTTTGGACAGGTGATAGCCCACCTCCCCCTCCCCCCTCACTGTTGCCAGTCTGGGTGGTGCTGTCCTCTGTCTGCAGAGGCGTCACAGCTCACAGGGCATGAATGTCACCCTAGCACTGCCAGAGCTGGGCACAGCCACACGTTGCCCCAGTGACAAACACCACTGGCCCCAGGAGGAGGTGGAGGCACACAGGGCTCTGGGTGTGACCTTGGTCCCTGGACACCAGAAGGGGAGGTGCTGTGGCTTCCCGCCTGGGCAACCCGGTGGTTGGGTGCTTGGGGAGAGCAGCGCTGGGGAGGAAGCTGCTGGGAGACACAGACTACCTGGAAATGCCACCTCCCTGAGCCCCTACCCCACCCTATTTCTAATGTAATGTCTTGTGTATTTAGGGAGGGGGCAGAAGGAGCTGTGGAGAGAGGGCTGTCCTGAGGCCCGAGGAGACTGCTTAGAGATGTACAGGGAGCAGGGAGCTAGGGGCTGCTATCACCATGCATTCACTGAGGGGGGACAATGGCTTGAGACTCCCACTGCCAGGGGAGCCCCTCTTCCTTACAAAGGCCCCCTCGCCAAGCTTCAGGCCACAGAGCTGGGGACAAGAAGGCCAAAGTCCAGGGGCATGACTCACCCAGGGAACAGGCCCAGCCTGCTGGCCATGGTGGTGAGGAAGGCCTGGAGCCAAGAGGCCTGGGTTCAAGTCTGCACTCCTCAGGGGCCAGGCTGGGTGACCTTGGAGCAGCAGCTCAGCCTCCTCGGCTTTGGGGAGGGGAGTAGGGGCAGGAGCCAGGCAAATGCCAGGGTCCTAAGGCAGCTGAAGCCGGACACCAGCGAGCAGGGTGCTGTAGGCTGTGGGAAGGACAGAGCGGTTCAAACTCTGCTGCTCCCTCACGAGGACCCTCATCTTTCCATACCTCAGTTTCCTCATCTGTACAGTAGAGACAACAGCACCAACCTCGTAAGACAATGTGGCATATAAGTGGGCGGGTGCTTAAGAAATGAGAAGCTTCTTGTTGAAGAGGGAGACAGACTGAGAGGGTCGGAGACTTGCCCAAGCCACAGAGCAAGTTAGTGTCAGCTGACCTCAGCCACCACCTCCTGGCTTCCCACCTGGAGCTCTTTCTTTAAGACTGATAGGAGATCCTGAGTGTGTGTGTGTATGTGTGTGTGTGTGTGCATGCGAGTACAGGGGGAGGGAGGAGGGATGTTGGGGTGTTGTTGGATATAGTGCCACCCTACCACGCAGTGAAGACCAAGGAATCTGACAAGAGTCTTCTATACGCCCCTTTATGCTGAACCCCACTTGGCCCACCTTCAAATCTTGGACAAGAGGGGCAGCTCTAAGGGAGGGAGGCAGCCCACACCATGACCGGCACCAGCATCTGATGCTTGGAAGGACTAGAGGATCTGGGATGTCAGTGTTCAGGGTCCCCTCATTGTGCAGGAGCCCAGAGAGGGACAGGCCTAGCCTGAGGTCACACAGCATGACAGCAGCAGAGCCCAGAGCCCTGGTCAGGACAGCGTCAGAGCATAGTCCCTCTAGCCCCTGGGGGTGGCTGGAGCTGGGGGGCCCTGGGGGACTGAGCAAAACGTGGCGACAGATGGCCTGCCGAGGCAGCGGCGATCTGGGCGGCTGGCAGGCATGCTCGCTCCCGCGCAGGGAAGCGGCTAATTTTAGCTGAGGCCTCGATGCCAGCTTTGTTCCCCCCACCCACCCGCCGAGGGGGCCCAGCATGCCTTGCGTGCAACCCGCCTCCCCCAGGCACCCCTACTCCCCCGCCTGGCCCCTTGGTAAGTAGTGCCCAGACCCCAGGGTCCTGGAACTGTCTGTTTGACCAGGCCTCGCCACACCCAGAGGCAAGGCCTGGGCTTTGGAGGCTGGGCTCCTCCACCCCAGGGCCTGTTTGCCCATGACTCCAAGCTCATTCCTTGAAGAGGGGCGAGGGAGGAAGGACAGAGGCCACTGCCCAGACTGGGAGGGAGGGCCCGACAGCAGGGGCTGCCAGTCTTGGGGGGAGGCGGGGCACTGTCCTCCACCCAACACTTAAGGAGACAGGACCCTGATTCTATCCATGCCCTGAGACAAATTCTTCTGTGAGGAGTCCCCCTGGTGTTGGTGAGCACGGGGGCTGGAGTCACTCTAGCCTTTCCTTGTTCCTCATAACTTTGACTTTGCTCCAGGAACTCAAGGTACTTTAAAGAAGTCAGAGATAGAGCAAGGGTAATACCCTTGTATCAATGGGGGAAACTGAGGCATAGTCTGAGACAGCTATCATTATAGCAGGGGAGGGGACAAATTCCAGTTATCAGTGAGGCCTAGATATGCTCTTCTTTGAATCTTTATACTTAGGAAGCTTCTTGGGCCAGCTTAACCCCTGGGACTACCCTCTGCCCCCACCCAGCTGGTGGAATGGACTAGATGGATGGAACTCATCTTTGGAAAGCCAGGAACTCCTAGGAGGCCGAGCACTCTTGTTTCTCGGTGTCCCACGCTCTGCAGGCTCTTTAACCTTAGACCCCTGCCTCTTTCCAGGTTCAACTACACATGCCCAGTGGGGCTTCCAAGACATCTGGCTCCTCCTAGAAAGGGGGCTTCTTTGGGGTGACTCTGGAGGCCCCCCAGATCCCTAACCAGTGGCTGCGAGGGAATAGATCACGTAGGAAATAGAGGAAGGAGACCTGGAAGGCCCAGCCCTGAAAGAAATCTATGTATTTAGAGGGAGAGAGTCAGAGAGAAGAAGAGAGCAAGGGACGGAGAAATCAAGGCAGAGAATCCGACCCAGAGAGAGAGAAAGAGGGAGAAAGGGGGAGAAAGAGAGGGGAGGGGGGGCAAGAGAAACATGGCAGAGTGAGGCTTAAGGAGAAAGAGATAAGTAGGGAAGGGGTGAGAGGGAGAGAGGGTCAGCATGCTAGAGAAAGGAAAACAGCAGGAAAGAGACTCAGGAAGAGAGAGATAGAGAAGGAGGAAGAAAAAGACAAAGAGAGAGACAGGCAGGATGATGCAGAGACAAAGACACATACACACACACACACACACACACACACACACACACACAGGAGATGGGTAAGGAGCCTGCCACAGACAGGCCGAGGCACAGAAAACCAGCGACCCTCGGAGCTGGAGACAGACAGAGGGACTGACACACCCAGAGACCAACAGAGACAGTCTGAGGGTGAGACACACCGATGGGGCGGGAAGAAGGGGGAGACACTGAGTGATAGAGTGTGGGGGGAACAGCAGGAGTAGGCAGAGGCGAGGAGGCGTGAGGGGAGAGGGAGGAGGGAGGAGGAGGAAGAGGAGAAGAAGGAGGACCACGAAGATGTCGTCGCCAGAACTGGGGGGGACAGAGGACAGAAATGGAATGTGGGTCTGGGCATGAGGCTCACAGATGCATCGGCTCCGGTTTCAGCTGGGGCAGTTGGCTGCTAGGGTTGAGCGAGGAAGGAGCAGAGCTGGTGAGGGAGGGGGGCCTGTTGCCATGGTGGCAGGCACGGCAGGGGCACAGTCTGCTGGCACTTGGAGCTCTGGGCATGGTAGGGGGCTGACTGAGGGGGAAAAAGGGGGGTAATGAAGAAACCTCGCCCCTGCCCTCGGGGCTCCACCAGAAAGAAAGTTTCCAGAAGGCAGATAGGAGATGTTGGAAGTGGAACAGGGCTCTGGGCCCTGCTCAACGCCATGGAGGCTGCCAAGGGGGCACCATTGTCCAGGTCACCTGTGGGCATCCCATGCTCCCACTCGTACCTCAGGCTGGCCCCTGGGGACCCTCCTTCTCTGTCCCCTCCAGTCTAGCTGAAGATCCTGCATGCTGCTACTGCTGCTGCTGCTTGCAGGAGAGCAGCAAGATTGTGAATTCAGGATCTGTAATCCTAACATAGAGCCCGGGCCTACCGGGCTCCAGTTGCCAAGGCGACGGTGGGTCAGAGGGCAGCGCGGGGCGCCCGCTCCTCCAAGTCAGAATCCCAATTGTTAAAGCCCAAGAATAAACAGCTGAAGCGGCCGTGGGGGGGCCGGGAGGGGGGCTGAGGTCTGCATCGGCTCAGTGTGGTGTTGTCAAGCGAGATGTCACTAATTGTCTGAAGGAACAGGCTGAGGCAGCTCTTAACTGCTTCCGTGCCACCAGAGACACCTTGGCTGCCTGGCCCCTTCCCTGGGGCCTCCCAGCATTCCACTGGGCCAGCTTGTTGGTGGGGGGAGTGCTGGCCCGGCATAATCCCTGCCTCCCTTGCACTGAACCCCACATAATTTGGCTCCCAACATTCCTCTGTGCCCAATTTGGAACCTCTCACCTGCAAGCTAAATCGTTATGTATGTCCCCAGCACCAGTAAGCCCCCAGTCACTGGGCCCACAATACTCCTTGTAGCTCAGAACTGCCCCTTTGGCCTGCAAAAGCCCTCCCGGCTCCCCCAACACCCTGTCCCCCTCTTCCCAGAAGTCAGAGGTCCTGGTGCGTATGTGTGGATTGCAGAGGAAGCGAGGCCTGGAGTTCTTCTGATCTTTGTGGGGTGGGTAGGGCAGAGGCCCTCCTATGGGGAAAGGGAAGGCCTAAAGCTACTTTCTGCAACCCCTTGCTCTTAGTCACACACATGGCCAAACACCTCAAGGGAGCTTCTAGCTTTGATTGGTCTACCTACTTGCTGTGTGACTTTAGACAAGGTACTTTCCCTCCACGGTCCCGACTCTTCCTCTACCATCTATCCTAAACATTTAGTGGTGCCTATTTTGAGCCAGGTGGTGTCTGTAAACCCCAGCCAGAGGAACTCCCAATCCGGGGGGTGAGAGGGGCTGGATAATACAAGGTAGAAGCCAGGGGAAATGCATCATGTGAGATATTCCATGAAAAACACGGGGCAGTGTCTGGTACACAGTAGGCTGTTCAGTGGACAGCAGTGGTGTTAACTAGTAGTACCGTTATTACAGAAGGTCACGAAAAAGATACAGGTAATCAGAAAAAAAGATAGGGGGTCGGTTCTGGGAAATCTTCCTGCAGAAAGTGGTACTTGGCAAGATTTGGACAGGTGGGCACGAAGGCAGAGCACTCCAAGGGAGAGGAGGCCTGGTGAGGCGCTTCAAGGGGAGCTGAGCCGCGTGGTCTCGGGTCGCGTGTTCGGCCTCTCCCGGAGTAGGAAGGGTGAGGCCTTCAACGGTCTCCCCGCCCCAAGGGCCAGCCCTGCCTCCTCCTCCACCTCCCGCGGACTCCACCCACGGCGCGTCCAGAACACCGGGAGCGGTGCCTGCGAGGGGGCGGGCGGCCGGCGGGCAGCGCTCGCGGAGATTGGTAGCACCTGGAGTACAGGCGCGGGGGCGGGGGCGGGGCTTCGGGCACGCCCCCTGTCCCAGACCCTTTCCCCAGCCCTCCGCGCCGGGCCCGGGAGGGGGCGCTCAGCCGGCTGCGCCGCGCCTCTCAGGTGGGGGCCGGGGCGCTGTCCGTGGGCGGGGAGCTGGGCGCGGAAACAGGGGATCCCCCAGAGAGGGCCCAGCCCAGCCCCGGGCTGGACGCGTACAAAAGGCGACTTGTTCTTTCTCGGGATGCCTGCGCCTTCTCAAACATACCTACAGCCACACTCCAGGGACAGCTACACCCACAGCCGCACAAAGCCTTCCAGGGTGGGGAGTGGGGGGCTGACGACGGCCCTAGAGGTCGTCGGCTGTAAGAACAGTCCTGCCCCGAACCACCCCTTGCCACATACTCAACACTATTCACCTCGCCCCATCCCACCCCAAATAACCTGAACATCGTCAGAGACTCATGCACAGCCCTGGGGACACTGATGCAGTCACATTCTCAAAACTACCCCCTCCCTCATACCGTCTATAGCTTACCAACTCCGGCTCTGGAGTCAGACTGGCAGCTGCAATCCCGGCTCCACACTGTGTGTGACCTTGGCATCCAAAAGGCTTATTAAGATTACTTTTTACTGAGCACTTATTCTGTGCCAGTCCTCATAATTACCCTACATGGTGAGTACTATTGGTCCTATTTTGTAGATGAGGAAACTGAGGCTTAGGTTAAATAGCTTGCCTAAGACAGAGGCAAGGATTTGAACCCCCATGTTCTCCAATGTCATCTTGGCCTCCCATTATACCACCTTACACCCTAACACCCCACCACACACAACCACAGACAGCAAAGACATCTCAGAGTCGAAGTGTAATTCTCCACCCCAAACACATCTCAATGTCACAGTCTAGTATCAGGCAGTTTTTCTCACTACTCATACTGTGTGTCTGGGGGGGCATCTCCTACCTCTAAGATTCCCATCCCTGATGCTGGCCGTCAGAGTCATTATAAATGGGGCACAGAGTGAGAGCAGGGCCACAACAGGCTACCTCTAACCTTTCCAGCAGACTCACCTCCACCTCCCCTGACCCCAGGATGACAAAGCACTGCCATACTGGTTGGGGCACCTGGCCTGCTGCTCTCCCTGACCCTGTGGGTCTGGACTCTTCCCTAGCTCCCAACCCCTACTGAGAACAAGTTGAAACAAACTCCTTCCTGGGGATGTCAAAGCACCTTTCCTGGGGGAGGCGGCACTGTGATCCCCTGAGCCTGGCTAGGGAAAAGGATCGGGTTACTCTTTCCCCAGCTGTGCCTGGACTCCTTGGGGCTGACCTTTCACCTCATCCAGGCCAGGACCCAAAGGGGGCCAGAGTCCAGCCTTCACCTCCCGTTAACCCTCTGCATTCCTCATCTTTCCATTCCTGGGCCCCCAGTGGGTCTCAGGAAGCCCAGCAGGGCATGCCAACCTTTCCCTACCCTCCCATCCTGGGGTCCGGTTTCCCAGAGAGCTTTACAGAATGCTCCTCCCTGCCCCCTGCCCAAGCTGCCCCGCCGGGATCAGATACCTCCGCCCAAGCAGCTGAAAATGACCTGGGCTATTTTCGCTCTGGGATCACATTGCAACTCCCCCTTGAGCAGGCAGCTTCCCACACCCCTCCAACCCATCGCCCCCCACCCTTCATCGCTCAACCAGGGCCACTAACAGGACAGGAGGGCTTTTAGAAACCACTGGCCTAAGCCCCTCAAATGGGGACACTGAGGCCATGAGGAGCCAGGCACAGGGCTGGGCAGAGAACCAGGTTTTCTGGGGCCCTGCCCAGGTCTCTTTCTACTGTCTAGCACAGCCTGCTCTGTACCCTAGATCTCAAAGCCTCTGACCCAGCCAGAAACCCAGCCAACCTCCCCCAAGCACCAGAAAGTCACACTGGAGGCTACCCACAAGTTCCTGTGCTTCCCTGCACGTCAGGAACCTTTGCCACACTCTTCTCTTTGTTTAGAATTGGGACCAGGTCTGTACCTGTGTCACAGACCACTGGAAGGTTTTAGGGGGTGCAAACTGGGAGGAAAGATGGGGAAGCTGAGGCCTAGAGGAGTGGGAGGAGGATTCAGGATTTATATGGCTTAATACTTCCATGTTCCCAGCAGCCCCTTCCCCCAGCTTCTTGGTCACCCCCCCCTTCCATTCCTACAAACCCAGCCCCCTCCAGGCCCCTGTCCCTGCCTCTGCCCCTCTGCCTCAAGCCCCAGCCCTCCTGGGCAGGAATGTGACTGGTCAGGTCTGAGCTGACCACATGAGTGGCCATAAGGTGACAGACCCCCATCCTCCCATCCCCCCAGCCTGGGGGAGCTCACATACCAAGGCAATGGGTGGGGGAGCTGCTTTAACCCTTTGCAGCCTGGCCGTCAGAAAGAAAAGGAGGGGTATTCTACTTCCTATGGTCAATCTCATATGAGGTCTGCCAGGTGTGTGGGGGCGGTGCAAGTAGAATCTACTTCAGCAGGGAGGACGGAATGGGGGTAACTGCCCAGCTAGTCCCCATTAAGGAAACTATTCTTTACCACCCCATATGTTTAATCTCATCTCCCATGACATTTGGAAAATCAGTCACGAGCTGGCACTGAGGGCAAAGAAGGAAAAGAGGCATCATGAACCCCAACCTCAGGAGCCCCTCGTCTGATGAGAGAAACATAACCCTGCCCTGGGGAGTCTGATGGGGGAGACCAGGCACATAGGGCTGGGACAAAGAGCTGAGAGCACAGAAGAGCAGAGAAGAGCGTGGAGCTGCAGCAGAAGTGGGAGGAAGCCAGGGCAGCAGAACAAGCCAGGTGGGGTCAGACCGGGCAGGCTTCCCGGAGGCCCCTCGGCCCACACCCCTCCCCCCCCAGGCTCTGGAATCTCGGGGGTCAGGGCTGAGGGACAGCTCCACCCCCTGCTCCCCTCAGGCTCAGGAATTCCACCAGCCAAGGGGGGGTGGCTGCTTCGGCCTCAGTCCAAGTTGGCTCCCACTGGACCAGGAACTGCAGCTCCTCCTCACCCCCCACCCCCACTGCAGCCCTGGGGCTGGCCCCCAGCCGCCTTCCCTCCCCCTCCCTAGCTGGCACGGTGTGTGCCAGGCGCTGGCAGAAAACAAACCCGCCGGGGTGGGTTTGCAGGGAGCGGGGTAACCTTGACACAGTTGCGGCAGTCGCTAATGGCAGACACACACTCCGCCTGTTCTGGGGGGACTGTTGCCGTTGCTAGGAAACCAGCAGCCGCGTGAATGGAAATGGGTCAGTAAACCTGGGGAGAGATAGTGTGACACTCGAACCACTGCAGCTGCTCCAGCCCACACCGAAATCCCTCCTCTTCAATATTTATCACTCCCTCCTGGGCCCTCAGCTCCTGCCAGACCCTGCACCAGCCTGGCCCTCAGCCCCCCACCCAGGGATGGGGGGGAAAGAGATGGGGGTTGCTTATCCACTGGGGGGGCCCAGGCGGGATGGAACTGGTTCTGGAGGAGATTGAACAGGAAACAGAGTCTAATCCCGTGGTGGGGAAGGGGTTAAAAGGTCAATTCACGCCTGTTCCTGACTTAGGCACCGTGGTAAAATTACTTTGAGAGTGAGCAGGCTTGCGGCTGCCTGCCTGCCTACCTGGGCTGCCTGCCTGCCTACCTGCGGAGGGACTGATTAGGACAAGGAGACTTCCCTCCCCGTGTCCTCCTGGGGCCTCCCTCTACATAAGGGATGAAGGAGGAAGAGGCATCCAAAACATAGCCAGGATCAACTCACAGCCTGAAAACACCAGTTGATAGTTCCAGTACAATCCAACAGCAGCCCAAATGGCCAGGAACTGCCTGTTGCCTTACGACACCATCCTGTACAGCTAAACACCCACTTTTCAGAAAACCTTGACAACACCCCTACACAGATACCCCTACAATAGAACATGACAACTGCAATTCAGAACAGTGCCGTTCAGCTTGACGCCCATAACAAGCAGACAAACCTAGGCACAGGCAAAACCACGCTGTGTCAGACTGTGCTGACTCTTCTACCACTTCCCCAGAAGGCTGGAGCTTCCCCAGCAGCCTGCCCAGACGCAAAGCCTGGTTTGTGGTTCATGTGTTTTTTCGTCCCTCCCACTGCCAGTCTTGCACAAACCCCAATACACTGCCCCTGTGATCGCTTTTCTGGAGACACCATCCCAACAAGCTAGCTGCCTTGAGCACCGTAGCCTGGGTCCCTGGAGGCTGACTGGTCACTGACACACACATTCCCTTCCCCTAGAAGCATGCAGTCTCACAGCCCCGCCTGACACAAGCTCTTGTTCTTATGCACAGGCCTCTCTACAGACAACAGGCACCCTGGGACTCAGCAGTGTCACTCACTGGGGTGATATGCCCCCTCCACCCACCACAATTCTCCACCAGTATCCCTGAAGGGTGTGTCTTGGAAGGGAGGCACTCCAACCTTCTGGAGGAGGGGGGATACCTTGACAGGAATCTCCCAGCAGACTTGGTTCTCTGTGTGCTCCTATCTCCTAGGATACATCAGTCAACACAGGCTCGGAGCCTGTCAGAGCTAGAAGGTGCCTTAGGGAGTCACTAATCCAGCCTCCTCTGCTATGCAGAAGAAAACCAAGGCCCAGAAAGGGGAAGCAGCCTGCCTAAAGTCACACAGCCCAACTGCTGGTTTCAGCCCCTTTCTCTTTTACAGTCCATCGCTGGGAGCTCTTGATGGGTTGGAGAGAAACTGGAGGGTTTTCCTGAGGCAGAGAGAGGTGTGACTGGACTAGTTGGGAGGGGAAGTCTGTAGTCCCAGAGAGCAGTTTATGAGAACTGCCCAGGAGTGCATTCAGAGACACAAGAACCTGGCAGGGCAGCCCTGGAATCTGGGCCACATAAATTTGGTCAAATCCAGATTTTGCCAGAAAGATCTGGTGGACACTCATCCATGCCCCACTCCCTATCCCAGGGCTCCACAGAGCTGTCTCTCCAAACCAAAGGGAAGGAAAATTTAACCTGTTCCCTATACCTGGCCTTGAATGCAAGTTCCCTCTAAGGTCCAGGGCGTCCCTGCCTTTTATTTAAATAGACCTCTGCCAAGAAGATGCATGAGTAAAGAGGTGTTCTGCTAGGTAGTTTTTATTTCAATTCCATTTTGCAGAAGAGCAAACGGAGGCTCACAGAGGTAGGGTAATTTGCTCAAGCTCACACAGAAAACAAATAGAGCCTTGAGCTCCTTCCAGTACACCAGGGTCTTTCCCAGTGGACAAGGCAGGCCAATCAAACAGGAAACAAGGAGCCCTGGAGTTGGGGGAGGCTGAGAGTTGACACAGGCCCAGGCGACATCCTGGGCTGAGGACATCCTGGTCTGAGGGGAGCTCAGAGGCATCTGAAGTTGAATCTGGTATCTGGCAGTGGTGGAGTGAAAGGTCAGCAAGGAGATGGGAGGGAGAAGAAAGCAGAATTCCACCAGCTTCACAGCCTGCCTGGGCTGTACCTGCAGGAGCCAGCCCAGAGCTCTCTGCCAGCCCCCAACTCCACCCTCACCCCCACCCCCAGTGGAACAGCAGGAGGAGCACTGTGAGGAGACTAGTGAGACAGAGACCTTGGGAAGCAAAATCTCACAGGGTTGTTGAGGGGGAAGGGGATTCAAATACTTTTGAGGGCTGTCTCTACTCCCCTGGATGGGACTGGGTGTTACACAGGTGCCCTTTATTTCCCACCCTTGCTATGTGCGGACAGTATGCTAATTGCTTTAAATGTTATGCAACTTTAAGCCCCACCACAAGGCCATGCCTATCTACAATTATCTAGTTTTTCAAAAGAGGAAAGGGAAACTTAGGAGTGAAGGGACTTGTTCAAGGTCACACTGCCAGTGAGTGGCAGAGAAGGCATTCCAACTGTGCCTGTCCCCACGGCTTTTGTTAGCATGGTGAGGGTGTGCGGGGTGGAGGCAGGAAATGGAATTGAACAGGGGCCATTGGCAGGTGGAGAAGGGGTCTACCATCAGGCAGGGGAGATGCCTGCTGAGTTGCCAAAAGGTTCATCAGTTCGCAGAGCACCAAATGGTGCTGGCAAGTAGTAAAGTTGTGGGAAAGCATCCCCTCCCCTCCCCCACAAAGGGCAGTGTAGACCTCTTTCCTCCCCCAGCCCACAGTGAGCCCTGAGAGGTCACTTACCTACGCCCCTGGATCTCAGAGTGCCTGTAAAAGGAAGCCCCTCCCGCCCCAGAAGCCCTTTACTAGACTCAAGGACCTGCAAGGTGCAGAGCCGCCCCCAAAGAAAGCTGCCTCTGCCGCCGTCGGGGAAATTATCCAGGATTTTTCCAGCACGTCCGCCCCCCACCGGCTCAGCATTTGGGAGGTGGAGGGGGGGGTGTTGAGAGAGGACTGCCTCGCCTCCCTCCAGAAGCCCTTTTAGACGATGCCTCTGGCTCGAGCAGGAGGCTCGGGTCCGCAGGCCCAGCCGTTCTCAGGGCCAGAACGGCCCGCCTCCGAGTTTTCCCGCCGCCGCCTCTCGGGCTACCTGGCAGGCTAAGCTGCCCCCTGATCTCTGCCACCCCCGCCCCTCTCCCAGAAGAGGCCGCAGAGTTTCTGATTCCTGGAGGAGGTGACGGGCCGAGAGGGAAACCAGGCGGCTGGGGGAGGGGCATTGCCTGCACCTGGCCCCTCTCTGCCGCCCGGGCCGGGAGGGGCGGGACTGGACCCCCGCCAGACCCGAAAAGTGCGGCGGGGGAGGGGGGTGTCCCCGTCGTCTCCCGCAGTCTGAGGCCGGGCTGCAAGATCTCCCCCCACCGCCCTCGCCGCGGAGGCGCCCCCTAGGGTCGGGCGACGAGGCGCCCCTTTCCGAGCCGCGCGCTCAGCCCTCTCCCCAGGCCGGCCGCGCTCTCCAGCTGCAGGAAATTCCAGAAGCTCTCCATCATCCCCGCGCAGCGCGCAGCCCGCGCTGCCAAGGCTCCCCGAAGGAGAGCCACATGCCGGCCGGCCGCGCGGCCCGCCCTCGCCCCCCCAACCCGTCCAACCCGGACGGGTAGCCACCTCTGGCCGGGGCCGAGCGTGCCGCCCCTTCCCGCGCCCCGGGCCCGGGGGAATGCGTGGCAGCCCCGGCCGGGGGCTATTTTGAGCAGGAGGGGAGCGGCCCAGCCTCGGTGTTTTCGGCTTTTTCCTGGCCCCCGGCCCGCCAGCCTGGGCCTCGGCTGCCCGTGGAGTGGAGGGGGAGGGTCACGTGGCGGGGGAAGGGGAGGGCCGCCGCGATCCGGCCCGGGCCCGGGGCCGGGAGGCGCCCAGCTGCGGCCGGACCTGCGCTGTCCGTCGGGCTGAGCGGCGGGATTATTAATAGCGCGCCCGGCTCTGGCGGTGGCTCCAGGGCGCCCGCTACCTGCACGCCCCTCCTCCGGTGAGCGCAGGCTACCAGGGCACTCCCTCCCCAGCGGCGGACTCAGACCTAACTGGACAACTCCACTGTGCACCAGTGGCCAGTCACCAGCCTCGATTTCCTTACCTGTACATTGGGGACGAGCTAGTTACCTGGCTTTATATGATGGGTACCATGTAAAGGTTTTGCTTCCTTGTGTGCCTGTCCGTTAGAAAAACACCTTCACGTTTGGGGATTTGTTTTCCCATTTATCAAGTGAGGGGATCCAAGAAGGCCCTTTCTAGGGAAAGAGTCCTTTTACATTTGAACAATGCGTTTTCATTGACAGCCCATTTGTGCCTAGCGACTACTCAATCAATGGTCATTGCCAACACTGAGCACTTGCCCTGCATTATTAACATGTATTAACTAACTTGATTATAAGGGCCCCATAAAGTAGGTAATATTATCCCATTTTTGCTGATGAGAAAACTGAAGTTCAGAAAGGTTAAGTGACCCACCAAAGGTCACACAATGGCAGAGCCCAAAGTCAGAAAACCTCTGGCTTCAGAGTCTGAGTTAACCACTGAACACACAGTATTCACCCTGATACAGCAGAACAAGCACTGTACCCTTTTTACAGAGGAGGAAAATGAGGCTCAAAGTGTGATTTGCCCAAAGTTGCCTTTGGCCAGTTAGTGGCAGAGGTGGCATCCAACACAAATCTTCTAGCTAGTCTAAATGCCCCACTGCAGCCCTCTGAGTCTGTTCCGCTCCTGCCATGGGGCAGCTAGAGGGTCCCCCAGGATAGGGTTCTAGAAATCCACACCAAGCTGTGTCTAGGACCCAAGGACCATCCTCTGCTCCCAAGTGTCAGTCCTAGACTACTGGACCCTCAGAATTCACTAATCCATCAAATTCTAGACTCAAACCAGCTTCAGAGCCATGGGGGCAGGGGCATTTGAGGGTGAGGGGAGATGGCATATAGGGGGAACAGCTTGGGACAGGGCCTGGAGCTGCTTCCTGCTCCCCCCGCCCCACAAGCAAGGAAGCACAAAGGCTGGCAGGCCCCCCACTCCGCCCCGGAAACCTGGCAGTTTATTTCTGTCTCTGGGCCCCCTGTTTCCACAGAGTCAGTCCAGGAAGGCTGGCAGCAGCTGGCTTGGAGGGGTGGAGCTCCTGCTCCCTCAAGGGTCCAGTTGCCACCCTGCCCCCCCCACCTGCCAGGCCAGACCAGACTTAAGTCAGAGGTGACATTGCAATGAAGGAGAAAGAAGCTGGGGGCCAGTGCTCGGAGGTGATACCAAATACCAGGAGAGGCCCAGAGCCCCAGCAGATTCCACCTGAGGCCAGCCAATCAGGACTCCAAGAGGAAGAACCACCCCAACTCCCCAACCTACAGCCCAGATGTTCTCCCAGGCCAAGTCAGTCTACACCCAGTCTGCTAAGGGTGTAACCTCTGGCCAGTCCAACCCTATTTACTCTAGATCGTTCTGGCTCATAATTCCTCTGGACCCTGGTCCCAAAGAAACGCCTGCTTCAATTATAACCTGTGCTGTTCAATATGGTAGCCACTAGCCATGTGTGGCTACTAAGCACTGGGAATGTGGCTAGTCCAAGTTGGGATGTGCTGTAAGTATAAAATATATAACAGATTGTGAAGTCTTAATATAAAAAAAATGTAAAATATCTCCTTAATAATTTTATAATGATTATATGTTGAAATGACAATATTTTAGATATACTGAGTTAGATAAGATACATTATTAAAATTAATTTCACTTATTTCTTTTTACTTTGTTTAATGTGACTACTGGAAAATTTTAAATTATGTATGTGGCTTCCATTATATTTCTATTGGATAGTGCTGCTCTGGATCATATGGTGCTCTGGCTTAGGACCAAGGCTTTGCCTGCTCTAGATCAATATCTGTGAGGCTTTAGCTCACCCACTTCCCTATATCCAGACCACAGCTTTATGTGTGGGTCTAAATCTGACCACCCCATACCACCCCACCCCAGCTTTCTGTGAATGTAGGCTTGGCCAGAGATTATGGCTTAGTCTGCTTTAAACCATGTAGAACATTTCTTGTTCACCAATTACCAATATCTAGATCTCACAGTGTAGCTCTAGATCACTTTCCATTCACCAATTACCAATATCTAGATCTCAGAGTGTGGCTCTAGATCACTTTCCATGTGAACCTGCCATGGATCTAGGTTCCAACTTGACATTCCAGCCTTGTTTGCTTAGATCATTGTCTAATAAGGTTTAAAAATCTATATATACCCTTCAGGAGGAGTAAGCTTCTAGATCAGGGGTTGGCAAACTATGGCCCATGGGCCAAATCTGGCCTGTTCTCTATTTTTGTAATTCAAGTTTGACTGGAAGACTGCCAGCTCATTCGTTTATGCATTGTCTATGACTGCTTTCAAGGTACAATGGCAGAGTTGAGTAATCATGACAGAGACTGAATGGCCTATAAAGTCTAAAATTTTCATTATCTGGCTTTTTACAGAAAGGCTCTGTTCTAGATGACCAGCAAGTCCAACCTACCATAAGTCTTCATTCCATCCAAAGCCCATGGCCTACTCTATCTAGATCACCTCCTGCTGTGGTTCTAGATGGTGCTACTGACCAGGATCTAAACCAGACCCTAACATGAGTCCCCTGGTGCTGGTTTCCAAATTCTACTCTGATCTCAGCAGATGGGCCCCAGAATTCCTCTCTGGGATGGAAAGGGTGTCTCCCTTTCTGAACTGCCCTAGAGAGATCAAGGCCCATGGGCCTTTCTTAGTGGCCTTGGGATGGGAGAGGAGGATAGATTCCAGAGATAGCACTGGAGGCTGAGTCAAAGAGTCATGGGTGAGCCATTATACAACAGGGGGGCAGAACATAATCCGGCCAAGAAGATAGAGTAGCCCCAGGTGCCACGTCTTCCCAGCAGGCTCTGGAGTTGAAGGTTACAGGGCAAAGAGCAAGCCCTCTGGAAGCCAGGCCAGGGGGATCTGGGGTAAATCTTCCTCTCCAGCCACCTGCTGCACCTCACTCAGGGCTGAACTGGCACCAATGCCTCCCACCCCTTCCCTGTAGCTCTGCTGTCTCCATGGCCTTCTTCAAAAACCCACCCATATCTGCCCTCTTCCCTGCCATTTCTCCTTCCTCAGTCCTAGAATCCTAGGCTAACCTTTATGGTTAAGATCTCAGGCTCTGGACCTCACAAGCCCAGGCTTAAATTCCAGGTCTGACTCTGGGCAAGTCACTTCATTGCTCTAGGCCTCCTCAGTTTCCTCATCTGTAAAGCAGAAAATAATAATGGTACCTATTTCACAGGTGCTTGTATGGCTCTAACAAGATCTTGGGGTGGATCACTTTGCCCAGCTCCTGGCCCATAATAAGCGTGTAGTGCTAACTGCTATTTTATTATTATTGGTCATTTAGCTTGGTTCCATGGATGGACTTTGGCAGGTCTGTTAACCTCACAAATTTTTACCAAAACTTTTTCATTTATCTGCAAGAAGACCCCCTAGCCCTCAACATCTTCTCAGAATGGATCCTTAGCCCAAATGGTGAAAAAAAAAAAAAAAAAAGGTTGGAGAGTGCTTTTAGTTCATTCTAAATGAGAAAACAGAGGCACATAGAGGCCAAGGGACTAGCCCCAGGTCCCTCAGAGCCAAGGCTAGAACCCAGAATATCTTCTCCCAGGCCCTGGCCCTCTCCTTCCACACAGTCCTAGCTGTCTCTCCGATCTGACCTCATCACTTCTCACCCGCTTGGCTGTGACAGCCGCCCAGTGGACTGCCCACCTCCAGTCGCCTCCACTGAATCTCCTCCACCTAGCGCCGGATACATCTTCCTCAAATCCCATTCTCGTGACACTGTATCTCTGCCCTGAAACCTTTAATAGCTCCCTACTGCTGACGACAACATCAAGGCCAAGGTCTTTAGCCTGACATTCAAGGGCCTTCACAGCCAGCTCTGGCCCTGCCAACCTCCTCGCTGTTCCCGCTCATCTGGTCAGTGGGGCTGACTTCTTCCTCTCCTCTCTTCCCTCCCCTTAGTCTCAACACCACCTACACACTCAGTTCTGGACAGATTCTGCCCCTTTGCTCAATCACACAGTGTCTCAGGCCTTGCCTGCTGCCCCTGCTCTGCCCTCGGGGTTGCCCCTAGGTTTAGCCACCCTCTGAACTCGCCCTGATCTGGCCAGGCCAGGGCAAGCTGACCGCAGCTCTGGCTCCAGGAAACAGGCCCTGCCCTTGCTCTCTAGCTCAGCTCCAACCTGGACACTGACCTGCCTCAGCACTGCCCATACCCTCTCCAGTTCACCTCTCCCTCCTCTGTCCCATAGACTTTTAGAATAGCATACCCCCTCACCTCCACCGTCACAGGGAATCACTGGTTTAGCACTGTCCTCAAAGTCATGACTCCTGGGTCACTCAGATTGTCCTCTTTGAGCCGCAGTGTCTTCCTCCATAAAATGAGGACAGCAATACCTATATGTCATGTGATTCTTATGAGAGATAAATGCCTTGTAAACTGGAAGGTGCATTTTCTACTAAAACCTGCTATACAAATAATACTAACAACAGCCTCCATGTATAAGTTTATTTAAAAGTGCAATTGGCTGGTCGCGGTGGCTCACGCCTGTAATCCTAACACTCTAGGAGGCCGAGGTGGGAGGATAGCTTGAGCTCAGGAGTTTCAGACCAGCCTGAGCAAAAGCGAGACCCCGTCTCTACTAAAAATAGAAAAAATTAGCTGGCCATGTTGATGCACGCCTGTAGTCCCAGCTTCTCAGGAGGCTGAGGCAGGAGGATCACTTGAGCCCAGGAGTTTGAGGTTGCTGTGAGCTAGGCTGACGCCACGGCACTCACTCTAGCCTGGGCAACAGAGTGAGACTCTGTCTCAAAAAACAAAAAGTGCAATAGCCCTATAACTTGGGCGCTCCGTCTACCCCTTTCCTGATTCATTTTTCCTCCTTGGCACTTATCACCATGTAACAAACCATACATTTCACCTGTTTTGTGTTAACTGTTTTACTCTCTAAATGGAAGCTCCTTGAGGGCAGGGCTTTTTGTCTGTTTTGTTCACTTCAGTGTGTCCTAGAAAAGTGCCTGACACCAAGTACGCACTTGAGGAATGAATGAATGAGCCCAGTGCTTACTATGCACCAGGCACTGTGCTGATCCCTGTTCACAGAGCATCTCATCTGAAAAGATGGGTACTTTGATGACCCTCATTTTGAAAATGAGGCATTAAGTGACTTGCCCTGATCACACAGAGGGAAGCAGCCCAGCTAGGACTTGAGTCCAGTCCAGAGCCTGCCCTCCTGATCACTATGCTCTGTTTCCTCTCCAGATGGGGGGGTCACTTTCTATGTCTACATTAGGTAAGCCTCTCGAATCTGTCACCCTCCCTCTGCCTGACGCCACCAGCCTCCCAACCATCATTCCGACCTCACTCAGCCATCCCCCCACTTCTCAGCCCTATGCCTACTGTTCATCCTCACCTCGGGGCCTTAACTGATGCCCTGTGCCCTGCCTGGAATGTTCTGCCTCCCCATCTCTTTTAATTCACCCATTTCTCAAGACCCACCTCTTCTGGGAAGCTCTCCCTCCAGACTTCACTTGCTCCCTTCCCTGAGCTCACACCGCCTTGTTATTTATTGCTAGGAAAACCCACTTGGGAAACAGATGCTGACTTGGTTGATTTTCTAATTGTTTCCTGAATTTGAAGGCCTGGTCCACCTCCGTCCCTTCCTTTCTACTCCCTCTGCCCCTCTGCTGGCCAGGTCTCCCTCTCCTTCCTCTGCTGGATCAATTCCCTCACCCCCACCCCATCTCTTAATCAGGTTTAAAGCTTTGTGATTAAGAGCATGGCTTCTGGGTCTCTCAAATTGCAGCTCTACCCACTAAGAGCTGTGTCTCTGTGGGTATGACACTATCCCTCTCTGAACCTGTTTCCTATCTGCGAAATGGAGATAATGTGAGCACCTGCCTCATGAGTGCATGTGCCTGGCACATAGTAAGCACTCAATAAGTATCAGCCCGTTATTATTTCTACAGCAGTTTATCCTGTCGCTTATGTCCATTCTAAAAGCTTCAGCCGCCTCTCTGCCTCCTTCCTGAACAGTCCCCTTCTTTCCAGATTATAATGATGATAATAAGACTGCTAACATGTATTGACCCTTTATTATCTGCAGTGACTGGAAACATGTCTGGCACCCAGCAGGTGCTTGATATTCATTGCTGAATTAATTAATTAGCTAATTTAATCCTCACAATACCCCATGGAGGGGGAGGAGAACTACTATTAGACTCATTTTACAGACAAGTAAATCAAGGCCCAGAGAGGGAAAGCAACTTTCTGTGGCTGGTTGGGATTTGAACCCAAGCAGTCTGACCCCAGTGACGGGCCTCCTGTTGCCCTTTCTGTCCTCACTCTCCCATCCTGATCTGCTCTGACGCCAACCCCAGGGGTGGGACGCTTTCTTTCTCCAGGTGTTAGGTCTTAGCATGTAGATGGACGCTCACTGAGCCCCTGCTCCAGAGCTCAAATCCTTCATGTTTTATCTCATTTGAGTCTCACAAAACCCTATAGCATCAATGCCATTAATATTTCCCCTTGACAGATGAGGAAACTGAGGCTCAGAGAGGAGTCAAGTAACTAAGGGCACACAGGATTCAAAGGCCAAAGTCTTTGAATTGCATCAAGTTTTTGTGATGTTTTTCTCCCATTGTCTTATACAACTGTTGAGAACTGTTCACATATATCTGCCTTGTTTTTCCAGTTAGTTAAGACAGTATCTCTGGGACCAACCCTCCCAAGTACCCCACTGGTGGCCAGTACCGTAGTGGCATGGGCTGTGCCCCACACAGGCTTCCTAACTGCTAATCCGCCCCCTCCTACCCAGGCACACGCCCTGACACTCTGCCTGTTTCCCTCAATAGCAGGTCTTGATCTGTGGGCTTTCCTGCCCTATCAGACTTAGGGTTGGCCAAGGCAGGGCTGGGTCTCCCCTTCAACCTACACTAGAGACTCCCCAAAGATGCCTTATCTCCTGGGAATTCAGGGCTTCCATCTCTCACTTAGGGCATGAAGGGTGCAGGATAGCATGCTGGTTCAGAACATGGACTCTGGATCCCAGTGTACCAAGTTCAAAGGCTGGCTCCACCAGGTACTGGCTGTGTGACCTTGAGCAAGTCATTAACCTTTCTAAGCCTCAGTTTTCTGAGACATAAAATAAGGACAATAATAGTACGGCTGCTAGGGTGATTAAATGAATATCTATTTATAAAGTTGGAAGAGTATCTGGACATGGTAAATGCTATGTTAAATAAATAAAAGTTTGTTAAATAAATAAAAGTAAGGTTCCACTGAGCCACGGAAGGGTACAGAGCCAGTGACAAAGCAAGGCCCAGTTCCAAACAGATAACTGAAGACACACAAGGAACTGGAAAGAGGTGGCAGAGACCTCACACCTTCGGGAAGCCCCTTGTGGCAGGGACCTGCTCCTCCTCCCCCCACATCCTCCAGAACCAGAGGACCCCATTTCCTGGCCTAATCAGTCTTCTAACCTAATCCCCCCACCCTAATCCCCAAGCCACTTCCCCTCCCCTACCTCCAACTGTTAACTCTTTCCATGCAGCTAGACAGAGTATGGCCAGAATTCAGGCCCTGCTGCTCTTGATTGCTGTGTGACTTGGGGTAAATTACTTAGCTTCTCTGAGCTTCAGCTTCCTCATCTATCCAGTGGGATAATCTAATCCCTGCTGGAGGTCTATCCTAGGAATTAACTAATTAATAACTGAAATCATGCCCATGGATATGTCCACAGGTACTTGGACATGCTGGTGTCCTACAGGCCTGATCACATGGATGGGGATGAATGCTGCTGTTAAAAACTGACCCCCAACTTCAAAATTTCCCCCAACAGCCCACAGGCAAGTCCCTGTCCTTTCAACCACCACCCTATGGCATTAAAATACTGTTTATTGCAGGACAGGCGAGGCCGCAGGTTGGGCCCCTCATCACCAGTTACTATATCCAAGGCCTTGAAGCTGACCTGGTAGGGAAGAGGGAGGGACAGAAGAGACCACAGGTGAGGGGAGAGTCCCCTGGGGGGATAACCAGGGAGAGTGGGGAGGACCCCTAGGATGGGAAGGGAGGAAGGGGAGGGGGACAGACCCCCAAGGTCCTCCTTCTCCCCCACAGCTAGCCCAGCAATCTCTTGGCCTGGCCTTCCACCCCTCTAAAAAGGAAGAGGAGCTAGCGGCAGCAAGTTACAATAGGTGATTACCCATCATTAATTAATTAAAATAAACAGCAAATTAAATACAGCAAAATTAAAATAGCTCAGGAAATTAATTCTCTACCAGCCCCACCTCACAGGTAGGATGCTTAAAGGGCCCCTTGCAGCCGGGATCCAGGGCAGCTGGGGGTCACCCAAACCTGTCTTATACCACAACTCCCAGCAACCCCAATAGCAATGGCAGAACCCAGCTGCCCATGGACATTCACCTGGCTCTGCCACCCCCAACTGGCCTCCTGATTCCTTACCCTCAGGGGACCCCACGCCCTGCTTCCCAATCAGTAGGCAGGTAGGGTCCTGCTATCCTGTAGGCCAGGGATGGGGCACTGTGCCTGAGAATATGGCCCATATCTACTGCCACACAGGGCAGGGCAGGAGGGAACAGGAACCTTGGGCCCTCTCTTCTGGGTCCTCTCTGGGACTTTGAGTCAGATCCTGGCAAGACCCTTCTCTTCTGTGCTGAACTCTTGGCCCCTCATTCTGGGTGCTCAAAACCTGTCTCTGGAGGAAAGCACTGCTGAGGCCCAGAATCCCAAGCCAGAAGATGCCAACCAAGGTGGCTAAACCAACCTCTAGGACATGATGCCAGAACATCCTCCTACAAGACTAATCAGCTCACTACAAGATGGGGAAACCGAGGCCAGGGAGAGCAAGGCATTTGTTTGTGGTCACCCAGTGACTCAGTGGCAGAGCCTGAAGCTGAATCTCTAATGGGCACATTCCGTGTTGCCACTACAACACTGGAGTTTGACTGTGGCTTGGCTCGGTGCTGACCCCCTCTGCCCGCCACCAGGGCCTCGCCTCCACAATCCCACCCCACAGCTCTCCCCGAAAGACTCCTCAACCAAACTCTCAGTTCCTGCCTTGGGGTGCTGTTCACACAGTTTGCTCTACTTGAAGCTTCTCCCCCATGTCCAGATTCTACCAGCCAGCTGAATACCAGCTCATCTGTGAGCCATGGAGGGGCCTGAAAGGTGCTGCCTTGCCCTCCTTTAAGCTCCCAGGGTGCTTCACCTCTACCCCCACCAGGCCCTCTCTGCTGTCTGCGGGATGTGGTCATCAGGTGAGTGTTCTGACGCCGCCGCACACTACCTGCCTCTTGGCCCCAGCACCTGGCGTGGCACCCAGCCCTCACCTGGTGCTCACTGAATCTCCTCACCTGATGTCCCCCACCTCCGACTGGTAACTGACAATAATGGCTATCACTTATTGAGCATCTGCCACAAGCCCAGCACCTGCACTGTCCCCTCTTCCCACGAGGGACCTTGCTCACGAGGCTGTGTGATTTTCCTGAGGCCACACAGCTCTGGAACTGGAACCCCACTGATCCCTGCCCCTAAATGAATCGTCTCTCCATCCCACTCACCTCTTCAAGGTTAGACCACCACGATCTCCCACCTGTACTACTCAAGCATTTCAACTTCCCTCCCTGCACTGGCCCTGTCACTAAAGATTTCCTGTGACTTCTTGTGGCCCACTGGATAAAACTATACCCCAAGCACGGCATCTAAAGCCAGTGATATCGGCCTTCTGCCCTCTTTGCAGCATCTCCTCTGGTCTGTCAATGTCATTTCATCATCCCAGCATCCCTTACTTGATTCACTGCCAGGCTTTGCATATGCTGTTCCCTCTGCTTGGAACACCCTTTCCACATTTTTCGTCTTATGAATCCCTACACATCCCTCAACATCCAAGATTAAGGGTTACTTTGCAATCTAGTTGGAAGAGACAAGCAACAAACAGGCTGGTCTCAAAACTAAGAGCTTTTGAGAGGGAAGGGCCCGTGTCTATCTTGGTCATCACAGTATCCCTGGGGCTTAACTCATAATCAATGCTCAATCAATATTTGTTGAATGAATGAATGCTCCATATATACTTGTTGACTAAACAGAGAAATGACAAAAGAATACAAGGCCCCAGTATGCAGGGCCAGAGGTAGACAGATGGGGAGAGACTGAGGCCAGGAAGGCCAAGGATGCGGTGAGGAGCAGTGACAAATACCATCAAGGCTAATCTGCAGCAGAGCCACACTCTTGGCAGAGGGAGTGTTTGTGAGAGACAGAGGAAGGAAAATGATGGTGTGAGGGAGGCTCTGGATGCGTGTGCACGCACATGTGTGAGAAAAAGGTGAGGACCCACATGAGGGAGTGTATGTGTGCGCTATGTGCTGCATTTGTGAACTAGCCTGTGTGAGAAAGCAAGGAAGAGTGCACACATGCACATGTGTGTGTTTGCGTGTGGGTCTGTACGTGCATGTCATGAGGGCTGTGGGAAGCTTTAAGTGTGTAAGTGAGGCAAGCTGTGTGTGTGTGCGCGACATGCCATAAATGTGACAGAGGTTGTACTAGTCTGCTGGGGGGAGTGACTGAGAAAGACGAAGGGGTCACATGAGGGAGGGGTGAGAGATTGTGGGGGGGCTGTTGTGAGCATGTGCAGGAGGAGATGGCATTACCAATGGGGAAGGTGGGTAAGAGGTGTCAGGCTCTGCTGATGGTGTGGCTGCTGTGGCCTCGGCCACAGGCCCGGTGCCAGAGGTGGGGGCTGGCCCTGGGCCCAGGGTGGGGGGCTCTGACAGAGCAGAAGATTCCTCAGAGGCCTCCCTGGAGCCACAGGCACCAGATTACCATGATCCTAGGCAGGGAGGTTGAGGAGGAGGCCCAGATAGATGTGCATGTGTCTCTACATCTGTCCACCGCAAAACCTCTGGGCATTTATTTGTCTTTGTCTGTGTCCGGGTGTGCACGCCTCTGCTTGTGTAAGCACCGCCGCTGTGTGTCTGTGCCTGTCTTTGTCTCTGGATGTATCTGGGCCTTTGTCTCAGTGTGTGTGGCTGTTGATCTATGCCTGTTTGCAGGACTGTGCCTGGCTTTGTGAGTGTCTAAGTGTGTCTATAGGGCACTGTGTGTCCCTGACTCTGTGCATGTCTAAGTAGAGGGTGCACGCATCCCCTGAATGCTTGCCTACATCTGTGAGTCTATGTGGCCTCAGTGTGAGCAAGGGCACGTTGTGCTTTTGAGGCTGTGGGTCTAAACCTCAGTGTATCCAAGTGTGAGTGTGTGCTTGTGTCTCTGTGTGCGGGACTGTGCCGCATGTTGTTTATGGAAATGCTTATCTGTGTCTGTGTGATGTGTGTTTGTGAGACCAAGGATATGTGTGTGTCTCTGTGCCTGTGTGTGTGTGTGTGTGTGTGTGTGTGTGTGTGTGTGTTTTGGGTGTGAGGGGTTTGTCACAGACTGGTGAGCAAGTTAATCTCAGACTCTGTGACACGTGGAATAAAATCACGCTCCCATAATGGGATCATTCGTCTTCCTGTCCAAGGAGAGAACCAACTCTTCACCCTCCGCCCTGGGGAAGCCAGTGGGGCCAGGGCCAGGCACTGGCCCCCACCCAGGACCCCTTCTGGCTTCAGCACCCCACCCCCATCCCTCCTCTGCTGCACCAGGCTCATTCTGCCTCCAGAGTGCCCTGGTGCCCACTACAGGCTGGGCAGGGCTCCAGGACATGTGACCGGGCCTTAGAGGCCTGTCCTGGGCCCCCCCCCCAGCCCTACCCACTGCTGAAGAGGGCCCTGCCCCAGATGAGGGGGGGGTGCAGGAAGGACTCTTTGGGCCCCTCCTCCTCCCGGAGGGGAGGGATGAGCTGCAGGCCCGGCCGGGATTTTCCATCTCTCAGCAACAAGATTCCTGGTGAGCAGGCTGTGGGGTTTGGCAGGGCGCCTGCTGGAGACCCGCCCTCACCCACCAGGATGCCTGGGTCCCTGGGGCCAGGCAGCAACGGGTTCCCTGGGGAGCCTAGAGGGCCCCAGAACTCTGGCTTACTGTTGCCTGGGCCTGTGGGAAAGTCAGACCCTTCTAGGCCCCTGCCTCCCAACTAAACACAGCTCCCTGGCCCCCCAGGCAAACCACCATCCTTCCTCTGGCCTCCCCCAAGCCCCAACCTTTGCTTGAGAAAGCCTTCCCAGGCCAGCCACCCAGCACCACCCTGCCTGAACCTCAGCACACACCCAGCCTTGGTTCTAGACTTCACCTCTGGGTCTGAGGGCTTGCAAGGTCAGGACTGGGCTTCTCCTCTCAGACTGGGGGGTTCTGAAGACAAGGCTATGTGTCCTGCATCTGCTAAATCCCTTAGTATCAGCTTTCCTTCACAAGCCGAGAGGCACCAGGAGAGGATTCCAAATCTGAAGTTGGGGAAACTGAGGCAGTGAAGCCCTCTGCCCTACCTACCACAATGAATCAAGAGGCAAATCCAGCAGTCTGGAATACTGCCCTAATCCTGCCGGACAATGGTGGCTGCAACTCTCTCTTTCCCTTGGGAGGGTGCAATTTCAGGAGCTGATGGGCAGCAGCTGGAGGGTGTGGGGAATGGGCAGGGGGCTCCCTCAAGCCCCAGCACCATGGATGAGCAGTTGGAGAGCAGGTTTGGTAGGAGATTAAGGGTGAGGAGAACCGCTCTAAGATTTATGAGCCTAATTCTTCTCCCTTAAATTCCCCTCCAAGCACCCCCAGTCCCAACCTGGTTCCTCCAGGGCCATGCTGTGGCCCCAGGCCAATGTCAAGGCCCTAACCCTTCTATCAGCCGTTGCCAGGGAGTTTCCACCCCAGCAGGTTCCAAAGGGAGGGGCTCAACTGACACTGGGGGCCCAGATTGATGGGGGGGCATGGCCCCAAGGAGTCAGCCAACAGACCCCTGCAGCCTCCCAGGAGCTGGGGACTGACAACCTCCAGGGAAGAAACTAGGCTGGCGGGTGGGGCCCAGGAGGAGGTGGCCTCCCAGCCCTGGCACCACACCCAGCCCCACCCTTCCAACAGGCTAGGAGACCTGGGATCCCATGGGGCCCTACACACACAGGGTGTGTGACCTTGGGCGGTTGCTGCACCTCCTCAGGCCTCAGCCTTTCCACCACACAATGCAGGAAGTGGCTCAGATATCCCAGGTGTCCCCCCTTCAGCTCAGCCCCCCTCAGCACTAAGCCTTGCTCGCTCTCTAGTGCAAGGGTGCAACCCAGAATCTGGGCCAGCTGGGGTGAGGTCACAGCAGCTACCTGGAGGAGTTCCTGAAGCCACCCAAATCAGGGCTGAAGAGCCTATTATCCCTCCACCACACACCCAACTTTCAGAAGAGTGAAACTGAGGCCTTGAGAGAGGGTCTGGGACTGCACCAAGACCTGAGTTTTACTGGTGGGGTGGTTAAGAGCACAAGCTCTGGGGACAGAAAGACCTGGATTAAAATCCTAGCTACACCAGTAACTTGTTACGTGACATCCCTCCTGTGCCTTTGCTCAGGCTCAGATTCCCCATCTGTAAAATGGGGTAATAGTGCCTCCCTCCTAGGACTGTTGAGCTGAGATGAGAAAATGCATGCAAAGGGCTTGGCACAGTGCCTGACACATAATAAGTGCTTGAACAATGGTAGCTATCATAATTGTGGTTAGTATTAACATAAATCCAGTGGTGGGAGGAGGGGTCCCCAATGTGGCAGGAGGATGAGGCCAGCTTCCTCCTTGAGTCGGGTCAGGACCCCCAGGGTCTCAGCCCAGGAGGGCCAGCCAAATTCCTCGAAGCCCCCCAGCTGTCTCCCCTATTCGATAAAGGTCTCTCATTAGTGCGCCTGGGCACCTGCCCCTCCACGCCTAATAAGCCTCATTAGTATCTTAGCCCCAAGCTC
Source organism: Lepilemur ruficaudatus (assembly GCA_963574885.1). Lineage (NCBI taxonomy): Eukaryota > Metazoa > Chordata > Mammalia > Primates > Lepilemuridae > Lepilemur > Lepilemur ruficaudatus. Next base: position 81,718 of record CAUYRT010041204.1, read on the forward strand.
TGAGCCCAGAGTCTATGTGTGTGCACACGCGTGAGGTAAGGGCTGCAACAGGCCACCAGCCAGGAAACGGCATCCTCGCCAACCACACCCCCTGCCTGTCATCCCCAGAGCCCATCACCACCCAGCTTGTCACCTGCCCGCCTCGCACCCGCACCACCTGTCACCCACCCAGCTCGTCACCCACCCAGCCCATCACCTGCACCACCTGTCACCCACCCAGCCTGTCACCGGAGCCTCCTGACAGGCATCTGGGTGGGGGACAGAAGATGGGGAGGAGAAGACCACAGGGGTGTGGAGCTGGGGGCCCCAGAGACCCTGTGGGACCCCCACTTCAGCTCGGCATCCTGCAGCATCGCCATGGCAACCTCTCAGCCGCAACCACTTTCCCAAACATCCCCCGCCCTCTCCCCCCCCAGGCCCTGCTCTTAGCTGAGCTGAGGCTGAGAAGAGCCTGAGTGACAGCAGAATGGGGCAGGAAGGAGGGGGCTCCTCAGCTGGCTGGCCTTGGCCATCCTTCCGCACCCTGGACTCGGTTACTCCATCTGCAAAATGGAGGGGCCGGAATGGGACAGATCATCTTTCTCCAGCCTGGATTGGTTGAGTCAGCTGCCTGTGAGGGCTCAAGGGGTGGGACAAAAGGACAGGGGTTTCTGGGTTCCTCCACACTCCTTTGCCCCAGGTCCAGCCCAGAGAAGCTGGGCCTCTGGCCCAAGCTCACACAGCAGAAGAGGAAGAGCAGGCTGGAAGGGAAAGGGGCTCTGCCAAAGGACTGCCAGCTGGAGGCGCCACACTGGGTCACCCAAGGTGACCGGGGGCAGAGTTGGCCCTACCTCCGAGCTGCATTATTTATAAAACCCTGAGCTCTGAGCTGAGCAACAGCTGTGGCACTGCCCCTCCAGTGGGCACATGCCACGGAGAAAGAGAAGACAAGGTGCCTCCTCAGGGGAGGCCCCTGGGGTCCGACTCCCTCCAGGGCTGGCTGGGGCAGGGGCTGAGGTGGGAAAGGGGCAGCAGCTCTGTCCTTCCCCTCTCCCTCCCCCAGGCAGGCAGCGATAGGATTACTTCTGCATGACTGCCCGCTCCACAGGGTTCCAGAGACCCTCCTGCCTGCAGCAATCTTTAAAATTCCTCCAGCCCAACCTCTCTCCCTTTCTCCCCAAAGTGAATGCTCTAGAGTCTACCACAGTGTGCCCGCTGCTGCCTCCACCACTACCAAGCAGGCTGGGCCCAGGTCCCTGGTGCCTGTGGGCAAAGATGGACTCATCCTCCGTGTGTAGCCCTGTGTCCCTCAGAACCCTCTGAGGTCCAGGCCCTGGCCTCTGCCCTCTGGGCATTGGTGCTGACCTAGTCACACAGACCATGGCTCCAGCTGGGGGCAGGCATGCCAGCTGCACCAAGGTGGATGGGCACCTATGTGCAAACACCCCTGGGGGGTCTTGGCACACCCGCCCATGTCCTCTGCTGCCAGAACCTGGCTGCCTCACCTCTACTCTGACCCCTTCCCTAGTTTACCAATCCCTGCTACCCGCGGGGTGGGCAGACAGCTGGGCCAAGCCAGTGCCTGTGGCTCCCCAGAGCACAGGAGGCAGGCAGATCGATCCACTGAATTTTTTAAGGCCCTAATGGAGCCTGCATCCGAGGACTTGCTGGACTGGGACACAGGCAGTGTCTTGGGGACCCTCCCCATAGCACTGCAGTTATTTCCTCTTTCAGGTCTTGGGGATCAGGGAACCCTTCTACAAGCCTTTTCTCCCAGCAAGAGAAGAGGCACAAGGGACCCCTAGGAAAGAGAAGGGATTGGGGGGCTGTGAGCAATACCCAGAGCCCCCCCATTTCCCCAGCCCTAATGCAGGCAGAAGCAGCTCAGCCTCTAAATCACTCCCCTCATGCTGCCCTCTGAGGCGGATTCTGTGCATCTGTAATTAGGGGGTGGAACAGATGGTGGAGATTCCGTTTAAAATCATGCATCTAGTAAAGTAACCTTCACTGTCGGAACTGACTCCCAGGGAGACCAAGCCTGCAGCCTGGATTGGAGGGGGGTGTGTGTGTCAAGCCAGCACCTTCCCCATCCCTTTCCCTGAAGCCCCGGGCCTCACGTCCCTCTCAGGTGAGCCAAGGTGCAGGGGGAGTGATGTGGCAAGCACTTGAGAAAGTACAGGCTAGGGGTAGCTCCCCCTGACCCCCCCCACATACGTGCCAGAGCCAGGGCAGGGCTGGGTACTTGGAGTTCCTGGCTGAGAAACCAGGGTGACCAGGTGCCAAGGGGCTCTGCCCCACCCCCAAAGGGGACCCAAACCCCCAAGCCCAGGCCAGGGTGCCCAGAGCACAGGGTCTTGGGTGTGGTAGCTTTGAACCAGATGTCCAGCCTCACTGTCCAGGAATGAAAGGCCTGGGGCGGTGAGGGGGTGGAGATGCCTCCCCAGGCAGAGGAGGCTCTGGGAAGCGGGGGAGGTCTGGGCAGCAGAGAGAGGGAGAGCACGCACACGCATGCACGCACGCATGCAAGAGTGAGCAATGTGTGCGAAAGGCTGAGACTGGGGGGGAACAAGGTGGGGTGGGGGAGGGTGTGCTGGAATGTGTGAATGGTGGGAGTGAGGGCTGCAGAAGAATTGAGGCGGGGTATGTGACAGGGTGCCCTGGGGTGCGGGCAGAGCAGAGAAGAGCTCTAAGGGGTGAATGGGTGCAGGGTTGTGACCTAGCTGAGGCTGTAGGAGCTTGCGAATAAATAAGCGTGGCGTTGGTGTTTGGAGAGATGTAGGGGCATCCCTGGGCCTTTAGATGGCCGAGGGAAACAGTGGGGCTGAGACTCTGCTGGGGAGTTGTTGGGACGTTATACAGGGGGTTGGCCTGTTGAGGTGTTGGGATCTAGGGGGGAGTGTGTGTGCGTGCACACGCAAGCTTCAGGAGGTATTAGGAAGGAGCTGAGGGGCTGTGATCTGTTCAGAGATATACTAGAACTGAAGCTAAGTCTGTGTGTCTGCGGTAAATGTTGTGGCTACAGTGGGCGTTCCTGTTTGAGTGGGTGTTGAAGCAGTGAGTGTACGTGTGTTGGTGGGGGGGCTGTGTGTTTGGAAGGGTGTAGGGGTACTGGTGTGTTCGGGGAGGTCCTAGGCTGTAGCTGGGAAATGCTGGGGCTGTGGGTAGAGTTTGTGTGTGTCTGGGGAGATGTCAGGGCTCAGAAAGTGTGCATCTAGGGGAAGGGATTAGGCTGTAGCTGGGTCCTGGGTGTATCTGGTGAGGTGTTGGGGTTGAAGAAGGAGCTGATATGTTGAGTGTGTGGTAGAAGCTGTGTGTGTGTGTTGGGGTGTTGAGGGGAGTCATAAAAATCTGGGTTTTGGTTACCTACTAGGGTTGTAAACGTGTTTGGAAAGGTGCTGTGACTGTTGGGGGATGCACTGTGGTTGGGGGGAGGAGTTGGGGCAGTGTGTCTGGAGAGGTAACTGGGACTTTAACTGGGTCTGTGCATGGGTCTGGAGAGGTGTCAGGGGCTTGCAGTTCCTCTGCATTTGGGAAGGGAGAATGGGTCCCTGATGTCAGCGATGCTGGAGGCTACAGGCTGTGTGTGGGAAGGTATCAGGGCTGTAACTGGGATCTTGCTGTTTGGGGAGGTGTTGCAGCTACGTGGGTAGGCGTGTGGTGGTTGTGTGTCTAGGGGTGTGTTGGGGCTGTGTGTGTATGTGAGGCAGTTGGACGTCGGGGAGGTGTTTGTATGTAGAGTGGTTGTGTGTTTGTGGAAGTGTGTGGGCTGGGTGTTTGTAGGTGGAGCAGTTGTGTTTAGAGGTGCTGGGGCTGTGAGTGTGTATATGGGGAAGTTGTATATTTAGGAGGTCTTGGAAGCTGTAGTTGTTCCCTATGCCCAGAGAGGTGATGGGACTATAGGGTGAGGGTGGGTGCCCCTCTGGGGAGATGAGGGCAGAATCCTGGCCTTTGCTCTCAGGCCCCACTGGGGGCTCTGCACTAGAATCCCTGTGCTATGGGGGGTGCCTGGAGAGGGGTGTCAAGACAGGCAGTCCATCTGTCTCAGCCTGTGCCCAAGCCCATGGAGCAGAGCCGCCTCCTTGCTCCCTGGGGGGCAGCGTGGCTCCCAGCCCACCCATCTGCCTTCAGATGGTCCAGGCAGGAGCCTCCACAAAGCTGCCTGGAGGGCATCGCTGTGTTTGAAGAGGCACAGGCTGGGGCTGCGGGAACTGCACAGCAAACAGTCCTCACGGAGGCTCCTCTGAAAACCACTGATGCCAGGAGAGAGGAAGAGGGAGGACGGGGCGGGTATGTCTGTCCTTGTGCGTCTGTGTGGGTCAGTGCCCCGCTGTGAGCCCTGGGGCCTGTTCCACGTGTTTGTGCTGCATGGTCCCTGTTCAGGTAGCACCCAGGCCTGGGAAAACACTGCTCACAACAGGCTCAGAGTCTCACACCTGCAGCTACACCCTCATATCTGCACACTTCCACATTCATGCACAAACACCCACTCACCTTCCCACGAGCATGCATGCCACGGCACCCTCCTGCACGCGGTTCACCCCATGCCCCCAGACCTTCATCCATGTACGCCCCATCACACCCCCGACTCTGCAAAGCCCTGTACAGTCACACACCCATCTCACATACACACTCATCACATAAACATGCATCCACACATACATACCTGACAAGCAGCTCTCACACATGCTCCCACGCACTCCATACCTTGGAGCTCCCCATCACACCCATACCCCATCTCACGTGCGCTCAGTCTCTCTCTCATACCCCATGAGACACTAGCCATCCCTTAAACCCATACATGTGAGCATGTGTTTATATACATATGTACACACATACACCCTCACCACCTTGCGCTCTTCCCACCACCCAACCCACCAGGCCATTTCTGTGTCCAGGCCAGGCCCTGCCCCTTCCCAGAAAGGCTCCTGCTCACTGAGAGGGTCCCTGCCTCCCCATCCTGCCAGCTGGGTTGGAGAGAAGAAGCCCTCTCTCCGCTCTGGTGTACCTGCCACTGTATGTGTGAGGATGTGACTCTGCGGGTATGTATGTGTATGACACCATGTCCTGAGACCCCTGACAGGGCCTGTGGGTCACCGCCTGTATGGATAAGGAAGCACAGGTATGTGTTCAACAGTTATGTTGGTGAGATACAGAACGAGTGTGAGGGTAGGGATTCACATGTCACAAAAAGTGTGTGTGTGTGTGTGTGTGTGTGAGAGGGAGAGAGGAAGAGACAGGGCCTGTGTAGACAGGTGTGAGTATGGAGGGTGCGTTCATAAAAGGAGACATCCCCTGGTGGGTGGGGAGCATCAGGGGATATTTTCTGAGAGACGAGAGAGACCTGTGCCAGGGGTCAGCAGACCCCTCCCCCTACAAAAAGAACTGCAGGGAGCATGGGGCTCTGGGAGGCTTTTCTCTCTCTCTCTCTCTCTCTCTCTCTCTCTCTCTCTCTCTCTCTCTCTCTTTCTCCCTGACCTCTTTAGCAGCTGGAAACTGAGCTGGGGGTGGAAGGAATGGAGACTTGGCTGGCCTGGGGGTTTGGGGAGGGAAGAGGGAGAAAACACCTTCCAGATTCTCATCAAATCCCTGTTTGTGGTTTGTAGCCTTGAGTCTCTCCTCTCTCCTCCCTTCCTCTCCGTCTGTCTGGGCTTCCCCCTTCTTTATCTCTTCCTGTGTCTCAGTCTCCCCCATTTCTCTCCTTCTCCTATCTCAGTCTCCCTCTTGTCTCTAAGTCTCTGTCTCTCTCTCCCCAGCCCTTCCATTTTTGACTCCTCCTCTCTCTGCCAGCACCTCTGTCTGTCCGTCTCTCCCTGTCCTGGTCCATCTGTCCGTCTCTCTCCGTCTGTCTGTGTGTGGGTGTCTCTGTCCATCTGTTCCACCACCCATCTGTCTGGCTGTCTGTGTTAGTCCTTCCAAGGGTGCCCACTCGTTCTCCAAGGTGCCCTCCCCCAGGTCAGCAAGGCCTCTCCTGGCTCAGAGGGTGGGGAAGGGGTGCAGAGCTGCAGCTTCTGGAAACTTCAGTAGCAGCTGGGCTGAACTGGGAGTTCGGGGCCAGCCAGCTGCAGAAGCGGCCCCTCCCCTGGGCTCCCAGGCCACGGACCCCAAAGCAAAAGAGGAGAGAAAACGGCCTCACTGCAGCGAGTTTGTGCATGGGGGGCAGGGTACAGGGACCTCACTTTGCTATTCCCCCAAAGCCAGGCCCTGCAGGAGAAGGATCCTCAGTGCCCACCTTCCCCATCCTGAGCCAATGGAAGAGATGCAGGATCCAGGAGGGAGGGGCAGGGGCGGGGGAGGCAAGGCCTTGAGGGAAGGAGGGGCTGGGATCCTGGGCTTCCTGTCAGCTAGGCTGGAGGGGGGCTCCTTCCCTCCTCTTTTCCAAGCAGTCCCTGGGGATCCCTCCTGCTCTGGTCCCAGCTCCAGGCATGAGGAGCCCTACAGGCAGTTCTCGCCAGCTCCTCTAGGGCCATTCCCACCTCCCAGCCACAGGGACATAGGGGATCACACCAGTGTCTCCCCCACAACAGAGGAGGGTGGTTCTGGGCACGTGAGGACCTTGGCCCTGTCTAGGCACTGCCCATCCTGAGAAGCCCCAGGGAGCCCACCTACCACTGCCAGGCCACGCCTCCCATGCACACAGGGCATCCCAGCGCTCACTGCCCCCCATGCCGGCAGCCACTGTTGTGACATGAACTCTGAGAGTTCAACAGGGAGTCCTACCCCAGAGACCTGCACCCTACCTTGCACTGGTGGCTCCTACCGTGCCCCCAGCACAAAGCCAGCAGTTGGGGACTGCATCCCTTAACACTATCCCAGGCCGTTCTGTTTCCCCCAACCCCCTTCCCAATAGCTCACAGTCCAAATCCTGCAATGGATGGGGAAACTGAGGCACAAGAGGAAGGGATGGGAGGACATGGTCATCTCTCCTGAGAAGCTGGGGTGGGGTCACAAATGAAGAATGAGGAAAGAAAGGGATGCTGTAGGGGCAGAATCTGGCTCCTTCTTGACTTGCCACTGGCAAAGTCCACATGGGCTGCACCCTCTGCACAACCCTGTGGCTGGGCCAGGGCCAGGGGCTGGTTCCCTCCCTCTCAGCTCTTCTAGCCCCTGGCTGGGCCCCCTCCCGCTCCCCCCTTCTGAGCAGCCCTCCCTGCCCTCTCCCTTCCAGCTCTGGCTCTCTCATCCTTAGCTCTTGGAAGCCTGACTCACAGTTTCCCCTCCTCTCTCTCTTCCCTCCCTCTCTCCCAGCAGCGGTGCCTCCCCCTCCCCTGAGGGGGACTCTGGCCACATGGGTGCCCGCCTGCTCTTCTCCCGGGGCTCCAGTCCCCCTTCGCACCCAGGAGGCCCCCTACAGCTGTTCCAATTCTCTAACTACAGTGAAGTGGAGTGCAAAGAGCCTAGCTCTCTGCCTGGCCTTGCCAAGGGTAGCTGTGACCCTGGGCAAGTGGGTCCCCTCTCTAGACTTAGTTTCTGCCTGTCAAACAAGGCAGGGGGAGGAATCCAACTGGATGATGCCCCTGGTGTCTCTAGGACCCTAATGTTCCCTGAGTTTATAACCTGGTGCCTCTTGGCACAGAGCACCCAACAACCTGTGGGGTGTTGTACCTGCCTCAAGCCCCGCCCCTAGGTCCCAAGAAGAGCTCAGCTGTGTTCCCAGACATCTGGGGAAGGCAGAGGGGAGATGTTGCCTTAGGGCCAGGACCATTAGTCAAGACCTCTGGAATCCCAGTTCCCCCATTCTCCCTCCTCCTGTGGGATTCTCCCTCTCCCTTTCTCTCCCCTACCTGTCCTCCTGCCTCTTCCCAGACATCTGCTTGTCTCCCCTCCAAAAACAACCCCAGCATTTGATCTTGGGTGAGAGGCCCTCAGTGCTGCCTCCCTTCTGGCCACAGGCTGGGGAGTGGTATATTCCCAGGCCTTCTTGGTCCCCAGGCCCGCACCTCCAGGGGCTGCAATCCTGGCTCCTCTTGCCTCTTCTCTCTCATTCTCTGTCACTTGTTTCAGTCTCCATCTTTCCCTCTCTTCGCCTGCATGTGGCTGTCTGGGTCTCTCTCCTCCCCATGCCCCCACTCTCCCCCACCTCCTTAGGGGGGGCCATCTGCTGGCATTAGCAACAATGTTACCCTTACTCCATCCGGGTAGTCCCCAGCTCCACCCCATTCTGGCTTCTTCCTCCCTGCTCAGTCCCAGGAGACTCAGGGGACCCAGAGACAGAGCTGGGCTGCAGCCCATAATAGCGAGTCTGCTTGACCTCACCCAGCCAGACCCGAAGGGCCTGGGCGTCTGGTACACAGGCATGGCACCCCCACCCCCCTGGGTGGCTGGCATGAGACACAGAGCTCTGTATTCTACAACCCCCCCCCTCCAAAAAAAAGATGAAGCTGACCTGGAGGTAGGGACAGAGGGGGGAAGGGGGAAGTGAGGGAGGTCAGGTTTGCCGGAGGAAATCACTATCCAATGGGGAACAGAGGCATAGAGGAGAGAGTGGTTCAAAGTCAGTGCTCCAGGCTGATTTGAGAACAAGCAATGTCCCTCTGGGGCTCTGCCAGTCCAGAACAGCTCCCCCCACCCAAACATCTCTTGCCAGGGGCAGTCTGCCCCTCAAGCCGCCAGCGCAGCCACAACAATCAGGTAAATTGAGACCCCATCCCTTAATCTCCTTCAGAATTCAAGTCCAACCTCCCCACAGTACACCTCCACTTAGCTCAGCAGGGGGTTTTCCAGAAGCCTCTCTGCCAAGATCTAAGCACATGGGGGGGACAAAGCCCCCCAGCTCCCAAACCCCCTCCCCAAAGGCTGAGTCATCAAGGGCTGGGGAGCAGTGCAAAATAATCCTGGAACTCTCACACACTAAAACTGAGAAGCTCTGCTGTCTATGCACAGCACCTGGGGGTGTTCGGGGCTCCCCGCCCCATGACCCTGTTCCAGACCCCCCAGCCCAACAACCATAATAAACAGCAAGCTCTTTTTCTTTATGACACCAAATTTCTCCAAGCCCAACAGCTCCTTCCATCACTACCTCAGCCATAGATCACATTAAAAACTCACAGAGGGCAACTTAAACACATCACATTTGTTTCTCTCTATATTATTTCAAAAGTAACGGCATTAAAAATGGATTTTACTACAGAAAATAAATATCGGCACGTGGGCCGGGAGCCCAGGCGGGGAAGAGAGCCCACCAGGGGAATGTCCCTGAAGGCCTGGGCAGGCACAGTTTAGGCACTGAGCAGACTAGACAGGGCGGACTGCACCCTGGAGTGGGGGGTGCCTGGGGAGGGGGCAATGCCTGCCCACCTGGGCACCTGCTCTCATGCCAGATGAAGAGGGACAAGACACTAGTTTGGACTGGTGCCCACTGGCTCCCCAAAGCTCATGCCCTCATCGGTCTTTGCAACCTCTGAAGAGTGGGAGCTCTGGGGCCAGAAGTTCACCAGTCTCTGGGGGTTACTCCAACTATTGACACAGCAGGAGAAAAAATGAATTCAACTTACTATCCAGTTTGATTTTCCATTACTATAAAAATAAATATACATCTGCTCAAAGGAGGGAGATGGCAAGCAGCATGCACATGCCACCTGGGGGGTCCCCCCACAGCTCACCACCACAACCCAGCCTGCCTCCCCAAGCTGGAGGAGGGATGGACAGACTGGTAATCTTTCACTTACAGCCCCAGCTCACACAGCTACACACACTGGGCCACACGGAACAGGAACAAGCCAACAATAGAAACACCCCAAATGCCCCTGGCAGGACTCTGCCCAGGCCTGGGCAAATGCCCCCGCCCTGCCGGCGGGCGACGACAGCAGCAGCAGCGGACAGAATGTGGCCACCCTGACCCGGAGGCAAAGCTTGTCCTCACACCCTGAGCTCTGCCCAGGAAGCTGGGGCCAAGTCCCACCTGACACCAACTGGTCCAGCGGGAAACGCCTGCCCAGCCAGACAGGCACAGGCCCCCCAAGGGTCCCTCCTTGTGCTCAGGGACCGGGTTGGTACAGCCCAGCCCTGCCTCCCAGGGTGACGCCTGGACCCAAATTCAGCTGGCCCTGCCAGTCAGGCACTGGTGCAGAACCCAGGGCACCAGGCTCAGCCCCTCCCAGCCCAGCCTCAGGGCCCCCAAGCTGGAAGGGAGGGGAGACTCCCCACCCCTCCACATCTGGCCCTGGCCCCCAGGGTCTGCGGTAGAGAATTCCCGCCCCCGCTTCTCTCTCTCCCTCCTCCCGCTCTGTGCCCGCTGCCCGCCTCAGGGACAGCCCCAGCTCCCGCCTCCGGCCAGCAAGGCCCACATCCTTCCTCCCTCAGCTGGCCCCTTCGCATGGCAGGAGGCTGGGGGGGTCAGACTGCTGGGGAACCCCCCCAGCTCCCATCAGTCCTCATCCCCAGCCCCCAAACTCTAGGTTGCTGTCTCTTTTCCTGTAGAACAGGAAACAAGGTTATTTCCTAGACTCAGAGCCAGCCCCCTGCCCCTCTGGCTCTGCCCGGGGACCCAGACCCAGCAGGGGAAGGCGCCCTCAGCCAGCAAGCAGAGATTCAGCAATTCACCCCCAGCTCCCTGCCTAGGGGGCTGACAGCTGTCACTCAGCACCCCACCCCCTGGGGAAGAGGGGGCCGATTCAATCAGAGCCCCAGAGGAAACGCATTGATAGGAGATTATTTATTTATTTATGCAAAAGTGAGCCGACTTTGTTCGCCAGGTAACCGGGCACGCGGCCCAACCCCTCCGGCTCTGGCCGCCCCCAAATCCCTCCTCCGCCCCACACCCCCTTCGGGTCATTAGGTCCCCGCCCCTCAACTCCCAGAGAGCCAGCGGAACCTTGGGATTTGGGGGCTGGAGAGGAGGGGCTCCTCCCTCCGCAGTCTCCCCTTTTCCCAGCGCCGATCCTAAAATCCAGCCTTGTTCTCCGCTCCCACGGTCCCCCCTTCAGCCCCCCCCACATTCTCAGCAAGCTGGAGAGCAAATTGCAGTTTTAAATCCAAAGACGGAGGGAGGGGGAAGGAGGAGGGGGCGCGCGGCAGCGCTGGGCGCGCACCTCGCCCCCGAGCCGGGGGAGCCGCGGGGCGGCCAGGAAACCCGAGAACCCCCCCTCCCCGCCCCCCCTCCTCGTCCACCTCCCCCTCCCCCTTCCCGGCGCTGCCTGCCAGGCTTCGAGCCGAGCCCAGCCGAGCCACGGGCCCCGGTGGAAACAAAGACCGATCGCACCGTGGGCACCGCAGCCACAGGGTCCAGCGGACCGGACCGGGGGACGCGGGGCCCCCCCGTGGTGCGCTGCACAAAAGAGCCCGACTGGCCGGTCCCCAGCGGGGGTCTAGGGCTAGGGAGGCGGCGCCACTCACCGGAGTGCTGGGCTGCCGGCTCCGTGGGTCCGAGCCAGGCGAGGGGCTTTGGGGGGCGTCTGTCTTCCGGCGGCGGCAGCGACGCGGGCGCCCGGCTGCTGGGGAGAGGAGTCGTGGAGGAGCCCTGAGCCGCCCGCCGTCGCTGACAGCATGGCTCGCGCCTCGGCTCACATTCTCCGCCGCTAACTCCGCTGGACACGGCTCCCAGCTCCCGCGGCGCCCCCCACCTCGATCACTCCTTCGCTCCTTCTGCGCCCCCCTCGCTCCCCCCGCCGCGCACACACTCTCACAGCGCTGGGCACCCCCGCCCCCACCCCCCCAATTGCAAACCTGGGAGGGAACGCGCCCCGCGTAGTCCTCCTGCTCCTCCTCCTCCGCCCTCCTCCCTCCCGCTCTCTCTGGCTGTCTGTCTGTCTCTCAGACTGTCTCTATTTCTCGCTCTCTCTGCCTTTCTCTGCTCTCCAAGCTGGGTGGGAAAAGGAAATGAGGACAGAAAGCAGACGCTGGCTTTGGGTGGTGGTAGCTGGATTCCCTCTCTCCCTCCCTCCCCCTCCTCCCCTCCCTCCTCCTGCCTTCTGCTCTCTCCGCTGCGAGCGGGGCTGAGCGCAGCCTGGCGGGTGGCTCGCTCTGCCTGCCCGCCCGCCTGCCTGTCTGTCTGTCTGGTCTGCCTCGCTCGCTCCCTCCCTCCGTCTCTCGCCCTCGCCCTGCCTGCCTGCCTCTCTCCGTCTCCGCCGCCGCCGCCGCTGCCTCTGCGAGCTCGCCTTACCTTCGCCGCTCACCATCCGGAACCCCAGGGGGGAGCGCGCGCGCGGCTCGCCGGGACTTGTAGTCCCCGCCCCGGCCACTCCGCGCGCGGGGCGGGCGGGGCGGCGCCGGCTGCTCCGACGGCGCGGCCCGGAGCCCGCTGGGACCCTGTGCCCGGGGCCCCTCTGACGGGGGCGCGCCCTCACCCACCAAGAGGCGCCGATCCTCCCCAAGGTCTAGGAGTGTTCCCCCTGTTCCGTGTCCCCAGCGAGGGGCTCTCGATCCAGCGGAGGTTGCGGGTGGGAGCGAAGGGGCGGGGTCTGAGAATGGAATGGGAGTGGAATAGGGAATCAGGGGATTAGCCAAAGGGGCTGCGACTTTCTGGGGCGTCCCAATTGAACGCGAGGGGAAGGAGAAAGAGGAGAGGACCGGCTCTCTCAATTTGAGGGCGTTTTCCCTTTCTGAAAAGGTTTCCTATTGAGTAAAGCGCAAGAATTTATGGCAGGAGGGCTGCTCCGGGAAACCTCAAAGCCCCAGCCAGTTCCTTCTCACTCAGCGATCGCTCCTCTCAAACTCTGAGCTCGAGGTTTACCTCCCCAACTCCTAGTTTTCCTACATGTCCAAGGGCAACAAGGGCTCAAAAGTCAGGATTAATCCACAGATAGAACGCCCGCCCGCATTCCCGAAGTCTGCTGAGCATTTGCGTTGTGTCGGGAAGCAGAATTCAGATTCAACAGCTCTGAGCTCCCGCCGCGGCCGGGGGCTGGGCTCAGCACTTTCACCTACCTCCTCTTCAGGTCACATCTGTTCTCCAGCCCCTGGCTCCGGGCCCCCTGCCTGACCGATCCCACAGATGGGAATGTGCGCTGCTGCTTCAGAGGGCCCCTTACCGCAGGAAGGTGGCCGGACAGCCCTGGAAGAACTGCTGCGGCTGCCATTTACTGAGCATCACAGGGCCCATGAGTCCTGTAAGAACCCGTGAAATGGTACCGTTATTATTTCCATTTTAGAGATGGGGGCACGGAGGCTCACCTTCCCCAATTAGCAAGTGGCTGAGCCCAGCTGGAGTTGAACCAGGGTCAAAGCCCACTTGCTTAACCCCTGGGCTATGGCAGGGAGTTATGACACCCCCCCCATCTGTGACTGACCTCTTCCTGTGTCTGTGTGTCCTCTCTTGGCACTTCAGTTCAACAAATGTTAACTGAGGTATGCAAGGCTTGCAAGGGACAGGAGATGAATAATGCATAGTGGCTGTCCTGTCCTCTGTGTCTACCAACACCAGCCCTGACTTGTGTTGCTTCGGTCCCATCTCATACGTGTGTCTGACATTCTTTTGCTCCACGTCTACTGGCTTTGTCCATCTTGCACCATGTCTGAAGTTCTTCCAGCAGTGCCTTTGTCCTTGTCCCACCTGTTTCTAACTCTTCCTTTGGCCCTGCAGGGTGATGGCCAGTATGTGACAAAGGCAGGTGATGACATTTTGCCAACTGCAGCTCCCTGTCACCATTTTCCCCACAACTTCACCCCTTCCATGCCCCTCCTCCAGGACAGTCTGGAACCCCCCAGAGGACACGAGAGGGCGTGGGAGGGCACTCTCTACTGGCCCTGGTTGAAGGGAGGGGGGTTCAGCAGAAATAGGAGAGGTTTGAGCTCTAAACAGTAACCTATTGATTTGGCATTATGGGGCCGGCATGACCAGCTGGAGAGGCCCTTATCTTGGAGCAGCTTCTTGCAGACAAGATAGGCCTTGGGTTCAAAGATTTATTCATTGAATGAGAAGTATAATGAGATCAGATATTAATAAAAGTAGTGGTTAAAGTTGTTAGAGGCCCTTTGCAACTCCAAAGCCTGAGTCTGAAGTTGTCACAAATAGGCTTTGGCATCTTGCCCTAGCTGGCCTCCCACTGGACAGATTTTGACACTGGGGAGGGTGGGAGAGGCCCAAGTTCCCCCTTCTTTTACCCCCCACCCCTTACCCATTAGGCTGTGCCCCAGGTCTTGAAGACCCCACTCAGTCTGAATCAAGTTTTGGGAAGGAGTTGTGTGGAGCAACACAGGGTGCTTTTCTGGAGGTGGACAGCGCCAGGTGGGCTGGGATGAAGGGGAGTTCAGGAAAGGCATGGGAGGGGGAGTTAAGTGATGACATGCGAAGGGCAGGGGTAGCGGGCTCTACGAGGGAGAGGGGAACAGAGCTAGGAGGGGTTTCCCAAGCACGCCCCTCCCACGGGAGCTGCTCCAGCAGCTCCCGTCCCCGAGAGAGCAGATGCTATTAGCCCTCAAGGTGCTGATCATTTCTGGAAAGCAAGCATTGCAGAGTCTCCCCGTTATTTCGGGGCTAGTCTTTCTCATGGAACCTTTCCGAGTTGTGTTGAGTGGGGGGGTCTCCCCAAACTCAAGCCGAGTCTTCATGCGGGCTGCTGCTGCCACCTAGTGTCTAATCTCCGCTTCTGCTTCGGCAGCCGTACACTGGCAGGATGGCTGTGAGCCCCAACGGGCCGACTTGAGGGAGAGGACACAGTCTCCGGAAGAGACTGCGTCACTCCAACACCTTTTGTTTTAGGATAAGCAGAAGGTGGTATAGCTAGGCCCTAGGAAAATATGAGAGTCTAGCGATGATGTTGTGGGGCCTAAGGTTAGAGGCCGTGTGGAACAGGAACCAGGCAGACCAGATCCTGATCCTGCTTTTACTTAATGTGTGTCCTTAACTTGCCTCAGTTTCCCTGTGTGTAAAATAGAGGCAGAGCTGTTGAGAAGCTTAACTGAGCACATGGTTGGGAAAGCACTCTAAAAACCAGTAGGGGCCTGGTGAGGGATCATTGAGTCATAAGAATAATTATGACAATGACTGACAGGCCCCTGGGGCTCACAAATGAAGTGAGCCTTGGGTGGAGACAGGCTGCCCTCCCTGAATGTGGAAGTTCTAGGGCTGGCCCCACTCTTGGGGCTGCCTCCAGGAGGTGTGGACAGCTAGAGAATGGTTCAGCCCAGTCCACGGAAGGGGAGATTGAAGCCTAGAGAGGTTGCAGGCCTATCCTAAGCCACTGAGCTGTAGAGCTAGGAACAAGAGGCCCATTGGAATGGAGCCAGTATGGCCCCGGTTTTCCCCTTCTCTGGGTGGGAACAACTCAGAGCTGTTCTGAGGAGCCTTGGAGGCAGGAAGCCCCCTCCTTGTGGTACAGTGAGGACTAAGGGCCCCAGGCCCCCATTAGCCCTTCTCCTGGGCCGGCCCCCTCCCTCCCCCATACAAGTCCTCCCAACATTCCTCCAGGCAACAGGAAACCCCAGCTGCAGCCCAGACTTCAAACAGCTCCTCCCTCTGGGGCAGGGGTTGTGGGAGGAGAGGCCAGAGGCCAGAGGGCAAAGGTCAGCTTTGTTCCTGCCAGAGGTGGTGAGGGACCTGGGAAGACAGAGGGGGGCAGGGTAGGGCCCTTGACAGCCACAGTGTGTGTGTGTGTGTGTGTGTGTGTGTGTGAATTTCTGTGTCCCCCAGGGTGTGTGTGGGTCTCACTGTCCACCTATGTCTTGAGGTAAATATGGGTCCTCAGTTTACTTTCCACTCATGGACCTGATTTATGTGTCTAAGCATGTATCAGTACATGTGTGTTCGTCTGTGAGCGCTCAGCCTGGGATAACACTGACGTGTCTGCAGATGTCATCACTGGTATTGATATGTCTGGGTAACAGGCCTGGTCAAAGCTATGTGTCCTTCTGTCAGTGTGACCTGGTGTGGTTCTTTGTGTCCAAGAGAGGTTTTCTTCTTGTCCCTCTTCCTCTCCCATCCTTCTTCCCCGTTGGTCACCAGAGGGTTCCGTCTGAGAAGTGAATCTGACTTTGTTACTCCCCTGCTCAAAACCCTTCAGTGGCTTCCCATTGCCTAAGGCTTAGAACCCCAGCCAGTCTGAGTGCATGGCAGACAAGGCCCATGCCTACCTCACTATCTTGATCTTTAGCCACTCCGGTGACACCTACCTACTTGTAACTCCCTGCACAGTCCCATTTCCTGCCTCTGAGCTCACTTAATTCTGTCCAGTCTGGAATACCTTTTTCTTGCTTCTTTACCAAGCAAAGTTTTACTCTTTTTTGTCTCTGGTGAAGAAACACTTCCTCTGAGAAACCTTCCAGACTTGCCTCTGCCCAGTTGAGTTAGGACCCTCCCCTGTTCTCCCACATACCCTTTATTGTCATTTAAACTGTGAGCTCTTTGAGAGCAGAAACTGTGCTGTATCTCCCATCCTGCGGTTGGAAATTTCTGAAGGGACCTGGTACTCCCATCCCTGGGGAAAGTTTCCCCCGCAGTTTTGGATGTAGTTCCCAGAGTGACCACTAGAGGGAGTGTGGACATCACTGCAGGATAATCCAAAGGGGTGGGTGTGTGTGTGTGTGTGTGTGTGTGTGTGTGTGTGTGTGTGTGTGTGTGTGTGTGTGTGTGTGTGTGTGTGTGTGTGTGTGTGTGTGTGTGTGTGTGTGTGTGTGTGTGTGTGTTTGTTTTTGT